>VKOC01048370.1:0-33853 GCA_009364415.1 Spea multiplicata | reverse complement strand
GAACACAGACTCCATGGACTCTGGCCCTGTGTACTCGCGCGCCACCGTGTGGTCTCTTTTATAGGCATTACCCTTGTGCGTTCCAAGCCTCCGTTTCATGCTGGGCGGGAAATGCAATTAGTATGACTATTTAAACCTGGCTGTTGCACTAGCTCATTGCCTGTGACAGTGCCTTGTGCATGTTGGCTGTGCTTATTAAATACCTTACTTCGTGATTTGGCTTCTGACCCTGGCTTGTTTTTTGACGTTCCTGCCTATCTCCTGTGTTTGACCCGGCTTGTTTTTGATTATCCTGTCCTCGCCAACTCCTGACCTCGGCTCCGTGTAACGACTACTCTTTTGCCTGTTGTAACCAGTATACTGCCCTGCTCCTGTACCGGTGGTTGATACCAGGTTCCTGCACTGCTGGTCCTCTAGCCGTGACAGATTATCACAGGCCACCCCATGGACCCCGCAGACTTGGTTCGTGTGTCCTCTCGTCAAGACCACCAAGATCAGGTGTTGGCTTCGCATGCTTCTCACCTTCAGTCGCTGGAACAAAAGATGGACACTATTACGGAGTTACTCCGATCTTTAACCTCCTCCGGTCCGTTGCCCTCCTCTGCAGCCTCGGCGGGACTCCCTGCAGCTTCGATTCCTTCAGAGTCCGACAGACTTCGGGGCGGAAAACCTCCTAAGATGCCTGTTCCTGAGAAGTATGCTGGGGATCCTCGTGAATGTCGGGGGTTTTTGAATCAATGCCAACTTCATTTCAGAACCCAACCAGAGACTTTTTCCTCTCATGCCAATCGCGTGGCATTCATTATTAATTTACTCCGAGGTGAGGCCCTTGCTTGGGCTTCTCCCCTTATGGAACATCAGTCTCCACTATTGGACGACGCGGATGCCTTTCTCGCGGCTTTTCGTGCTGTATTTGATGCTCCTGGAAGGGTTGAATCCGCCGAGGCAAACATTATGGAACTGCAGCAGGGCAAAAGGTCTGTGGCCCAGTATGCTATAGAGTTTCGTACTCTTGCCTATGAGACTGATTGGAACACCCAAGCCTTGAAAGCAGCATTCCGCAGGGGGTTAAACGACTCAATCAAAGACGCCCTTACCTATCGAGACCTGCCCGAGAATTTGGAGGACTTTATCGCCTTGTGTCTCAAATTAGACGCACGGGGCCAGGAGAGACGTCTAGAGAAGGAGAGCGAAAGAAAATATCGCCCCTATCGCCCGACTCCACGTCCTCATCCTGCACCCACCATGGTGGAATCTTCTACCCCGGCTCCTGAACCCATGGAGATTGGTCCTCTTCTCCGGCTATCTGATGCTGAGAAACAACGGAGACGCGTCTTGGGACTCTGTTTGTATTGTGGACAGAAGGGTCATATGGCTATGAATTGTCCCAAGAAGTCGGGAAACGCTCAAGCTTAGTGGACGACCGAGGCATTCCACTGAGCAATGTAAAAGCCTCAACTGCTCCTTCTGATACCCGATTTCTCATACCCATCACGCTACAGTGGAAAGGTCACCAGGTGGCCACACAAGCTTTCATTGACTCCGGTGCCGCAGGGAACTTCATTGACCAGACCTGGGCTCAACTCCAGGGTATTCCGCTGGTTTCTAAATCCCAGAGCAGTACCGTGGCAGCAGTGGATGGGACACCTCTCGGTCCTGGCCTGATAACTCATGAAACACCAAGTCTTCGTCTGATTGTGGGTCTCCTTCATTGTGAACAAATTTGCTTTGATGTTCTCTCCAGTCCGCACCTTCCGGTTATCTTGGGATTGCCATGGCTGAGGAGACATAATCCTACGATCAACTGGAGCGAGGGACAAATTACGGCTTGGGGTTCTTGCTGTTTTCGAACCTGCTGTTTACGTCCCTTAAAGGTGAACTCTATTCTAGAAAGTCCCTCAGTCGACCCTAAAGGGATTGTTCCTACACAGTATTGGGACTATCTGGATGTATTCTCGAAACAGAGGGCCGATACCTTGCCCCCTCATCGCACTCATGATTGTGTCATCGAACTCCTTCCAGGGACATCTCCCCCTTCGGGTCGGACATACCCACTTTCTGGACCTGAGAATCAGGCCTTGTCGATATATATAAAAGACTGTCTGGAAAAGGGGTTTATTCGCCCTTCCTCCTCCCCGGCGGGTGCGGGGTTCTTCTTTGTTAAGAAGAAAGATGGATCTCTCAGACCTTGCATAGACTACAGGGGGCTGAATAAAGTAACAGTGAAGAATAAATACCCATTGCCCCTCATCACAGAATTTTATGACCTCCTAAAGGACGCTAAGATCTTCACTAAACTAGATCTTCGGGGTGCATACAATTTAATCAGGATCAGAGAGGGACATGAGTGGAAAACTGCTTTTAACACCCGATTCGGTCATTATGAGTATCTCGTGATGCCTTTTGGACTTTGTAATGCTCCCGCGGTATTCCAAAATTTCATCAACGACATTTTTCGTGATATGCTTCTGTCTCATGTCATGGTTTATTTAGACGATATCCTGATTTTCTCGGCCACCCTAGAAGACCATAGGAGACATGTTCGGCAGGTGTTGCAACGTTTAAGAGAGAATTTCCTGTATGCCAAAGCTGAGAAATGTGAGTTTGAACGCAGTCATATCAAGTTTCTAGGATATATAATATCCGATACCGGATTAGAGATGGATCCGGAGAAGGTCACAGCCATCAAGGAGTGGAAGAGGCCCACTGATCTCAAAGGAATTCAACGTTTTTTAGGTTTTGCCAATTATTATCGCCGCTTCATTCGTAATTTCTCTCGCATAGTGTCTCCCATTACCGCTTTAACCCGTAAGGGCGCCACTCCCAACAATTGGCCTACCGAGGCTGTTGTGGCTTTTGAAAAACTAAAGAGGGTCTTCCTATCTGCTCCAGTTCTTCGCAGACCTGACACTTCCTTGCCCTTTATTCTCGAAGTGGATGCGTCGGAGACAGGTGCCGGTGCTATTCTGTCTCAAAGAGACTGCAAGACCAACAGAATACATCCTTGTTCGTTTTTTTCGAAAAAATTCTCTGATGCAGAGACTAATTATGATGTGGGAAATAGGGAATTGTTGGCCATAAAGATGGCTCTAGAAGAGTGGAGACATCTCCTGGAAGGGACGGAGACACCGATCACTATAATTACTGACCATAAAAATTTACTTTACCTGGAAAAGGCCAAAAGACTCAATCCTCGGCAAGCACGCTGGGCCTTATTCTTTACTCGCTTTAATTTTATAATTACCTACCGCCCTGGATCAAAGAATATCAAGGCTGACGCTTTATCTAGACAATTTGAGGGTCCAAATACTGTTGTAAAAGATGAGACCATCATTCCGTCCCATCGTATTGTTGCCAACATCTCGACTGCCGTTCTCCAAAGCATCTCTCGCTCTCAACGCTACCGACCCAAAGATCTGGCAGTTCCTCCTGGTCGTCTGTACGTAACCCCTGTACATCGCAGCAAAGTCTTGTCATGGGCCCACAATTCCCCTATAGCTGGGCATCGCGGAATCCGTAATGTGCGTTTTCTCCTACAACCACGTTTCTGGTGGCCCTCTATGCTCACGGACATTGTGGAATTCGTACAGTCCTGTGACGTTTGTGCAAGATACAAAGTACCCAGAAAGAGGCCCGCTGGCCTTCTCCAACCATTGCCAACCCCCACTCGACCTTGGACACAACTAGCTATGGACTTCGTTACTGATTTACCACCTTCCGAAGGAAAGACTACTATCCTAGTAGTTGTCGATCTGTTCTCTAAGCAATCCCATTTTATTGCGCTAGCCAAGTTACCCACTGCTGCGGAACTAGCAACAATAATGTTAAAAGAGATCTTTCGACTTCATGGGATTCCTCAAAGCATCACCTCGGACAGAGGTTCGCAATTTATCTCTAGATTTTGGAGGGCTGTGTGTTCCCACCTGGGCATTCGTTTACAATTTTCATCTGCCTATCATCCTGAAACTAATGGGCAAGCCGAACGGACTAATCAAGTGTTAAAACAATACCTTCGTATCTACGTCACTAAGGATCAGTCCAATTGGGCATCATTACTTCACCTGGCTGAACTGTCTTACAATTCCTCATACCATGAAGTCCTCAAGACCTCTCCCTTCTGTGCGGCCATGGGATTTGAACCTAACTTATGGCCACCCAACAGTTTCCCTTCTGACGTTCCAGCTGCCGACTCCCATCACAGAGCTCTACAACAACATTGGAAAGAAGTTTCGGAGGCTATCTCTAAAGCCAAGCTACTTCAAAAACGGGCTGCGGATAAACGTCGTTCCGTAGGACCACCAATATCACCTGGGGACTCAGTCTGGCTTTCTACACAGCATTTACATCTCAAACAGAACACAAAGACCTTAGGTCCCAAGTACGTTGGTCCTTTCAAAGTCCTGGCTAAAATAAATGACGTCTCTTACGCCCTAGAACTTCCATCCAACATGCGAATACACAACGTCTTCCACGTATCGCTATTGAAACCTGTTGTCCGTAATCGATTCTCTCGACGATTGTCCACTCCGAAACCCGTGTTGGTCCAAGGCCCTGATGAGTATGAGCTGGAGGCTATCATCGATTCGAGAATATTCAGACGCAGACTACAATATCTCGTCCACTGGTTGGGATATGGACCAGAAGAACGATCTTGGATTGATGCTGCAGATGTCCATGCACCCCGTCTGATTCGTGCGTTTCATCGCCGTCATCCTACCAAACCAGCTCCTGGTCGCCAGCACGGCTCCCTTTTTAGGGGGGGTAGTGTAACTGCGGGGTACTTACCTTCCGTCTGCCCGAACCGCCGTTCTTCTGTAACCCCTCGACGCCTGTAGCCGCTGGCAGGTTTCCTGAACACAGACTCCATGGACTCTGGCCCTGTGTACTCGCGCGCCACCGTGTGGTCTCTTTTATAGGCATTACCCTTGTGCGTTCCAAGCCTCCGTTTCATGCTGGGCGGGAAATGCAATTAGTATGACTATTTAAACCTGGCTGTTGCACTAGCTCATTGCCTGTGATAGTGCCTTGTGCATGTTGGCTGTGCTTATTAAATACCTTACTTCGTGATTTGGCTTCTGACCCTGGCTTGTTTTTTGACGTTCCTGCCTATCTCCTGTGTTTGACCCGGCTTGTTTTTGATTATCCTGTCCTCGCCAACTCCTGACCTCGGCTCCGTGTAACGACTACTCTTTTGCCTGTTGTAACCAGTATACTGCCCTGCTCCTGTACCGGTGGTTGATACCAGGTTCCTGCACTGCTGGTCCTCTAGCCGTGACACCTACATGTTTGTCCTACTATGAAGGGGTAATTATTATTTTTGACCGACTCACTGCCGAGGTATGTTTGGTAACAAACGTTTAGGCTACGGGCATGTTACCCGAGGGATTACAGTGGGATAGCCAAGCAGAGCGAATTCTCTATACATTTTAATTGAATGATTTGCACTGTCCTACAATATTGATTAAGTAATCAATGACTTCAAACAGTTGTTTACTATTCAAATGAAAGTAGGCAGAATATAACTGGGTCCTAAAAATGGTTAAAATGCCTTCTCAATAAAAAAACAGAAAGCATACAGTTCTTGCTTGTTGCTTTTTATTGGCGAGCAAACCAAACTGAATACTAATTTCAATTTAGCTATTGTCCATTAGAGGGAAGGAACATTAAGAACAATAGCAAATACCTTGTTTCTCATTCAATCTATTCATTCTTTAGCTATGCAACTAAATCGATATTATGTAGAATGGTACAGTAACAGATATTTTTAAGAAGTGACTCTATCCTGGCCATGTAATTTAGTTGCACGCTCAGCATGAAATTCTTTCAATATCGTAAGTCTCCAGGTATTATGTACCGATCCCATTCCAATTCCGCACACATAAAACTCCGTACGCTATAATCAATAACCATTTTATGTGACTCATCAGCTTTTTCAGTCTGCTCTTTAGAGCAAACTCTCCCTCCCACGTTTGAATTATTCAGGATTTTATTTTCGACGACTGGCATCAACCTAGCTTAGTGATAAGTCTGTACAATGTCCTCGGGCTGCCAGCCACTAAGACCATTAAAAGAGATTTTTGGCCTTGAACTACAGGCCAGCGCCATGAAAAAAATAAACACAACATTTTGGCTCTTTTGAGAGGAAACATATGAAAGTTCTGTAAAATCCAGTGGACAAAAATGTTGTCACGCTTTATTTGTAAAATATAAATTAATTTGTTTGAGCAGACAAATTATTATAAGGCCTAAACATCATAGTCATACAGGAATTAGAAAACAAAATCAACTAAAAGATCTCCAAAACAAGATGATTGTTGTCTTTTTAGCCATGACCAGTTGCTCTTCAACCATGGCCTAGAAGAACAGTATCTCATTAGACTGTTAAACTACCTGGCTACATTTGAAGTGAAACAATGTTTTTGGGGTTGGATTTGGGGGTAGGCATCAATAAATAAAGATGAAAGACTTACTTGAATCTATCGGGTGTGAGGAAATTGAGGAGGTGAAAAAGCTCTTCTAAATTATTCTGCAAAGGCGTTCCGGTTAGCAGCAGCTTATAGTCAATCTTGTAGCTATTCAATACCCTAAAGAACTTAGAAGAGAAAGTTATGTAGTGATAACCTCACAAACATTTGGTGTGATAGTAAAGTCCAGATACCAGAGAAGTGACTGTAAAACGGGACAAAAGTTACACCGCAGACTTTATTCTGGAATTGGGAGTAATGTTTTTCTAATGGAATGTTTACTGTTCATCAATAAAAATGATGGAGAAGGCAAGATACTACCCCACTCTAGTAATTCAGAAATTAATCTGTAATTTGAGCAAACCCCCCCAAAAATACCCATCTTTAAAAAAAAAAGCAAGAGAAAATATTGTGTTCCCCTGCCTGTTGCCATAAGCGTTGTGACGTATAACTATCTTGCAACATTGCAACAAACTTGTTCAAGAAACAATGCATGCAGCGTTACGCTATAGATAGATGAGGTCACTTGGGGTTCCCTTCTTGGACCAGAAATTCCATAATTTACTTACTTTTGATTGGTTGTTCTTCAGCCGGTGAGCTTCATCCACCACGAGGCATGCCCACTCAATGGACCCGAGTATAGCATGGTCTATAGTGATCAGCTCATATGATGTCAGCAGCACATGGAATTTTATTTGGGCTTCTTTCTAAATAAAAAATGAAATATAAAAATATATGATTTCAGATGGTTAAGTAAGTAAAACTGGGCTTTTCGTCCATATTCAGTTCCTAAAGAAAGTATTCTGTCTGATTTTATTGTAAATAGTCCTTCTGAAAAGCTATACATACTTTCGTATGTCTTCAACAAATACCCGAATCCGCTAACGGACAAAGCTGTGGTCAAAATGGCCTTAAGAATTAGCAAAACATGAATTTCTCCCACATTTGGCTCCACAACAAGACTCTGATTCAAAAAATACAAAAAATGGGCAAACTCATTGCTTTAGGATTTTTGTTATCTCTAATCACTTTAACGCTACTATTTTGCTGTGAAACATTTAAAAAGCATTTGGTTTCCTTTCTATGTTACATGAGGCCAGTTTTGTTCCATTTTGCTACGGATCATCGTATTCTCGCGTTCTGTATGTGGGTAGTTACTGGCTTTCAACATAGAGTTCCTTGGATCTAATTTCAGTGCCCGCAAGGCTTAATATTTTTAAAAGGATTTAAAAGGCATGAGCAGATGGGTAGGTAGGTGTTTTAATAATTAGGCATAAAACTAATGCTTTTTTTCTCATGAATACTCCCCTAAAGGAAGGTCATCGCATCAGTTTAAACTGAACTGCAATCATAGCGTAGGAGCAATTACGCTCCATAACAAACATTTTTTTTAAAAAAAGCTATTAACTTTAAAGGCTATGATAGCCATACAAAATACACAATGTATTTTTTGTTGAAATTTAAATTACTTTCCAACAAATACCAGGTGCAAGTACACGTTAATTCGGAAGGCAAACAAAAACTTACTTTTCAGAAACATTTTCCTACTCGCAAACAAAAAATCATTTAAATGATAACTTAATAATTTAAAATTGGAAGAGGTGTTTTTTTAAAAAAAACATTTTTATTTAAAAAGCAAAACAGTAGCTGTTAGACTTTTAGAATTTTTTTCTTATCTGATTGCGTATTTTCTTCAAAGTTCCTTTAAGGAGTATTAAAATAATTTCTGTGTGTCTGAAATATGTTGGATAATACTTATTATTATACTATTATTTATAGTTATTCTTACATTATTATACTTACTTTCATTTTGAACACCTTCTTTCCACATTTCATGACATTGTCTTCGAAAGAAAACTCGTTTTCTCGAATAACAGAGCGGCTTTCCTTATCTCCGGTGTACGTCACAACATAAAACTCTGGTGCCCACATCTCAAATTCACGTTCCCAGTTAATAATGGTAGACAGTGGAGCACTGACCAGATACGGACCTTTAGAATGACCCTGTTCAAAAATAAATTAAATAATTCAGCCATGTAAATATTATTAGCTACCCAAAGATACAATAGCAACGTCCGTTAGAACAGGGGGGGAATAAAAATCATGCTAAATAAATATCTGCCATGAAATAATCCAAGTAGAATTTCAATAAAAAGTAAGGGATTGTTTTTGCCTGTAAAAGCCATGCTGTTGTTGTAATATGGAGGACTTTCCTCTCCTGTACAACATCAAGGGATTGCGGAATCTGTTGGTGCTTTATAAATAAAGTATAATAATAAAAAGGGATTGAATACACATACTATATATCATACTGTGGAGACATAACATACCTCCTTATACAGCGAATAAAGGAACACAATAGTTTGGACTGTCTTCCCCAGACCCATTTCATCTGCGAGAATGGTGTCTGTTCCCTGTGCCCAAGAAAACCTCAACCAGTTTAATCCTTCTAGCTGGTATGGATGTAAAGTCCCTCCAGTCGAGTCAATGTACCAAGGCTGTTTGTCAAATTTGACAGTAGGCTGAAAAGAGACAACTGGAATTTTAATGACTTAAGAGAACACATTGCAGTACCGGACTCAGTAACAACACATTTTCATTCCCACCAACTAGTGTCTTCTAGCGGCAAACTCAAGAGTCTCAAGAATAGTATTCTTTATTTTTAACTATGGCATTGGAGGAACAGGCTGACTATCGTGCCAGGTGGACTTCTCATAATCACTGATATGGTCAGTCCAGTGCTTTAGAGTGGGTCCATCTGCTGGATAAACGGAGCTGTAAGCTGAAGGAGGATGATGTAAGACTATAACCTGCATCTGCATGTCTCCACCAGGTTAGAATGTGATCTTTCATCCACCAGCCATAAAGTGCCAGGGCTGATTTCCATCACCAGTCTGTTCTACTTGCATTGTACCAACATTGAAGTTGAAATATAATTTGCTCTCCCTGCCTCAATCCTCTATTTGGATTGAATTATCCAATTCTCCTCTTTATGGTTCCTTGGTGCCCTTGAGCTTGATCTTCTTTTCCCTTTGTAACACCTTGACATTTAATCCTATGTTTTGCTTCCTAGCCCATATATCATCACATAGCTTCCCTTAGTAGTTATCCTTACCTATCTCTTTCTTTTGGTCTGCATTTAATGTCATATTCCTTTTTTTTCTAAAGTTGGTTTAACCAACTGTTGGAAATGTTGGCAAGTGATTTGGCCACACAAGAAACGTGTGTCACATTACTGTCCTATTTTGAATCCATGAACATAGAAAGAAAGTATGACCTCAGAATTAACTTCAACAGAATGAAGTGAAGTTTTTGTTTATAAATGGAATAGTTAGATGTCTTTCCTATGAGGACTTAATGGTCCACGTCAAACTGCTAGAGGATAGTTAGACAATAAAGGGAAAATAGGCAAGAGTTTCCTAAAACCGATGCTTCAATAAATAGTTAGAGGCACTTTGCTTACTGAAAAGTACTCAAGCGCTACTTCATTCATTTTTTTCAACAACTTACATCAACAATTGGTGTTAAAGGAGGTTTTTCCAGTTGCTCGTCGTTAAGTTGTTTGTTTCTCCTAAATCTGTTTGGAAGTCTTGCGTCTTCGCCCAGCATTAAATGCTCTTAAAACAAGTAAAAATATTTAGAAAAGCAGAATTAATGGGGGGGGCGGAAAACACATTTTTTTCTTCGTGGATTTTTTGATCAGGGGGAAAAATTCCTCCAAATAACCCAAAGTTTAATGTGATTGCTCTAACTCCGTACGTAAACTAAGATTTATTTATTTTTTAGGTATTAAGTGATTTTAACAACATCATATCAGCTTTCTGTAAAACAAATCTTACTGTAAAATACCCTGCCACAGATTTGTAAGAAAGACAACCCTTTGGTCGAAACTGCAATGAAGTTTTTGGACCCTCAGACATTTAGTCTGCAAAATCTACCTTTCCTACCTACCACCGTTATTTAAAAGAATAACCGATTAACAGATGCTTAACTCCAGTGATTCTATATATACAGTAAAAGTGTTAATACCTACCTGTGGTCCCAATATGCCTGTTTAAAATTCTCATAATATGGAACGTCGATGTCATCGATTTCCCACGTACACTGATCATACGGTAGGTCTTTCCACTTAATCAGATAATGAACGTCTCCCTTCTTATCATAACTATGCCGACACAAGAAAAGACATACAGATATAAATATATACATACAGTCCAATAACCCCATGAAGGATTATTCTACAGTTTGACGCACACGGGATACAAAGTATTAGTTGTTACTTTTTAGTGCGTTAAACAGATTTTTAAAAATCTCATTTTTAAAAATGCTCTTGACAGCAATCAGTTGTTTTGTTTGGGACCAACTTAAAGAGCAATAATGCCAAGATTTTTACATGTTTTCCTTTGTGTCGAAGGGGCATAAGAATACACAATGGTTCACGTGTGCCTACTCATGAGACTTCCATGACCATATTATATGGCTAATCCCATTAAAGACCTGGATCATTCAAGATCTTCACTCTTGGACTATTGATATTTTTTGGGAGGGCCATTGATAAACAAGGGTTAATTTATTTCAGAAATCACAAAGCCTTGGCAATGGGATATTCCGTTGAGCCAAAAAGTGCATTAAGAGATGAAATGACCTATGCATGTAATGCTGCAAGGACTATAAATAAGGTGCCATAAATTACCCGGAAACATGGCAGCAAAGCCAAAAGACACAAATCATAAGCCCTTTCCGACTCGTAAAGTCAGGGAGTTACCTGATGCATTTAAAAACAACGCAAAAAGTTGGGTAGCAAAAAGGGTTAAAGTTCTTTCCTCTGTAATATACCAGTCCACCTCGATATTCATTATTACATAATGTCCATTTGTCGTATAAGATGGCTAAGCTGAGGGACACAGGGCCATCACACCCTCATAGGTCATGTCAACAACAAGAGTACTTCCTTTAAAAAAATAAAAGGGTCCCCCAATTTTGAGCCACCCCTCAGTACCGTGCAGACCATGGTCTCTGTTTGCTCGTTACATTCGACGAGAAACCAAGAGTGCCATGATGGATACCGGATCCCTAAATCTTCTTTCTTCTGGGGCCACACTCCCTTACACCATATGCAACCCCCATCCTTCCCTCCTCTGCCCAAAGGAGGACCCATTTTTTTTGGTCCAAGAGTCAGCCTCAAACCACAGCTATTGTTAGATGGGGCTTTCATGAAACCAAGCTCTCAACTTTCCATGGCCATGCTGAAAGGAGCGACATTTGGATACTTGGATACTCAATGCAAATGAGTCCAAGAACAGATGGTGCAAGGATTCTGTTTTGTTACAAGAGAATAAAAAATGTTTTCAAATGGCATCTCTCAGATTGTAGGTAAAAATATCAAACCCAAAATAGAGATTCACTAATCAGGATAAATAATGTTACTAATGATACAACTCAATTACCCTCCGTATGTGTAATCAGGCTGTGTAGATTCGTAACACAATGCTTTGTTACTTTTCATGGTTATGTCTACATCTTCCTGACATTCCAGCCACCATATGCAATTATATGCATGTTTTCTCCTTACATATAAATAACACATAGTAAAGAACTTTAATAAGCACAGGACTGTACAGTACATTAAACTGCCCCTTTACAGTTCTAATATTGTATTTAATAGCATTAATGTTTCACAGGTTACTGGAAATCAGAGTTCTTCTGGTAATGAATAGAGATGCGGAATCCTGGAGCAGGTAATTCAGAGAATACATAACCAAATAATAATTCCAGGTGTATTTTAATAAGAGCGGCTAAATATTTATATCTAGAATATATTTTAAAATTCATCCCCGGCAGATGGATTAGAACGGCGAGAGTCCACTCTGGAACAGCACACCCACTTCACAAAGACGAAAATCACAACAGCGTTATAAAACGGATGCATATACGGAACCGGATAGCAGGCGTATTAATCAAATGGAAATAAAAAAAAATACAATTACAGTAAGTGCACAAATACAGCCTTAGATCAAATGACAAATGATGGCATCATTGTCGTCAGAAGGAAACGTTGATGCCCATTGGAAAAACATTTTTACATAATAACATTTACCCCACTTTAATCCGAAATGTTTTTTTAGGCAATGGTCTGTAGTACATTTGAAGGGTCATGTTTTTATTGCCCTATGATAAATCTACACCAACAACAAATCAATATCTCCATCAGAATAACAGACCAATGTAAACCACAAAGACACAACGAGTGTAAGGCATAGGCATATTAACATATCTGATGGGAGGCACCCAAAAAGTGCAAAAAAAATAAAGGCACCATATGACCCCCATCAAAACAAATGCCCCTGCTGGCCCTTTCATAGTGTCTATAGCTGTACCAACCCTCACAAAAAATGAACACATGTCAAACACAATAAACAAGCTTATAACTAAGTAGATTGAAACTGACGCAACTGACTTAACTTCTTAAACCCCAGGGCTGTCTTAATAGTAGCCAAGGTGGTTTAAAGACAATGACGCAATGGTGTGTCTTATGTGTATGTATATGCTCATGCCTATAGAGGACTATGAGTCTCCTCATGCCCCCCACAGATACTGTTAAACTAATTAAGATCACCGTTAAATGTTTTGCATTCGCAAATTTAATCTGAAGAACGTGTTACTGATTTCATCTCCTACCTGTGGTTCATTATCCGATGTATCATCATCCACTCTGGTTTTATGCCGTAACGGTAATATTTTTCTTCCATCTTTGCGTACTGCGGATCTTTGCTTTTACGTTTCTCAGACTGGCGCTCTTCGTCCCCAGAGCCGTAATCAAACGGCGGCGGGTCATCCATATCGTTCTTTCTTTGGTAATTTCGAAACATCACTGTGTGGTAGAGCTCCAGCTGTTTCGTTACAAAGTAAAATCAGACTTGTCAGTAGATTTATATTTGGCCAACAATGCTAATAACAATATAATAATAACATATAATATAAGTGCAGTTTATATATATATATATATATATATATGTGAGTGTGTGAGTGAGCACATTGTATGATACAAGTGTAAAAGTACTTTTCTTGCAGCTCTAAACTTTTATATTTTACTTAAGTACAACAAAAAGAATAAACAATACTAAGGAACCAAAAATTATTCTTAATACTGGGATTATAATTAGGACCAACAAAATGTTTGTTTGTTAGCTTGTCTCCATAATAATTAACCACATGTAAAGTCTGAAGTCCCATCAGTCTTGCGTGGAATCATTTAATGTCCCTGATTTTAAATGACATGCCGGCAAACAGATGGTTTATCATCTCTGCAGTAAAATAACCTATTTTGGCGAGATTACACTCTCTCTCTTGATATAATTTTAATAATCCGTCTGGTTTACAATATTTTGGCCACACAGTTCCACAGACGTTGTAGTACCAAGACTACTTGGGTAAAAAGAAGACCAACCCAAGTGCATCATTAAATTGTTGAAATAAAAACTGCAATGTTTCCGAAAGGTCAAAAAGGTCAAATATGTACAAAAAATTAGGCAAACACTTTACAAACGCATACTGTTTTACTAATTCCATTGAAAAGCCTCACCTGTAACTCTTTAACCCACGAACAGTGCCAGTAAGAAAGCCCGGCCCATTTCACAAAGAATTCCCGTTCGGGGATACCCTCAATTGGCTTCGGAGGTGGCATAATGGCGTCCTTCTCTGGAGGTTTTGAAGTGGGGGGTTCTCTCCACACCCAATGTAGAATTTTTTGAACTTTGCCTTTTAAAGGCGGACACTAAAAATAACACATGTTCTATTGAATACATCATGAAATATACAGTATGTTATATAAGGACAAATGCTGCTTAATTACAGCAGATTCTGAAGAACGCAAGTGGCTCGATCATCATTCAATCTCAACTGAACAGAAAAATACCACATGAATCAAATGATGCGTTCAGTACGTGATGCAAAAATCAAACGAACGGAATAAAAACCAAATGTATGTTAACCATGTCTGTAAAATTTGAATGAGCCATTGAAATGGAATGAAAATAAAAATCTGTACACTCCAGCACTAGGCGAGACATGCTAAAACCTAAACATCGTACGGTGGAAATAGCTTTGTCTGTGGTCTTAGTCCCATTAGTGCGGGGGTCAACAAATTTAGTTTGGATCTAGGATCTAACAGTTAAATGGGTAACATGTAAGTCTGAACATAAAGTTCTTGAGGGATTTGTAGCGTAGTGTTCTACAAGTAGTAGAAGACCAGATAAAAGTAGACCTTTTATCGACACATACCTTAACATCATTACATATTTTACGGTTGTGGTTTCTGTTTTCGGTTTTTAATCACTGTGATGATTTTTTTAATATTTCAAAGATAAGGGACCAAAGATGGCAAATACCATGACATGGGTCAACTATGTACTGAATGGCACCAAATGGGCTTGACTTTGGCTTTAGCTCATTAGTTGTCTATTTGACCCTTCTCTTCCAATTAAGCTGCCCAGGAGCGAGTAACGCTTATATACGACATACCACCTCTTGCTTTCTCTCTTTTAATATCTTCTCATCAAAATCAGTTGAGGTTAACATGTTTTCACAAAGTTCGACTTAAGTCATTAATCGAAACATACTTCCAGTACTGGAGGGACTCATGAATTACCCAGGAAAGTTACATATCATGGAAGATCGCACAACAGTTGGAACGTAGCCAGTTGGCTAACCAAGGCAATCGTTGCATCACTCAACACAAGGGTTTATCCGTATACTCTGGTGGTGCCAAAGGAAATAAAGCTTACCGTACAGCGCGGGCATAACCATTCCCCATTTGGTATTTCAGGCAAAGGTGGATTAAGACAGTGCAAATGGTAAGAGGAAGGACAAGTGTCACAGCACAGAAGTTCCCCGCCATCTTTACAAACACGACAAAATTCCATGTGGTCATCATCTTCCTCCTCTTCTTCACCTCCTTCTTCTTCTTCGTCTTCTTCCTCTTTTGGTTCCCATTGGATACCTTCCTTTTCCTATGATAGTAACACACGTGTAACATTACGATTGGTTTTAATCTGAAGCCACAAACCCATCACGTGCACACACAAAGGCGATTTGGAACATTCGGCTGCCATGACTTTACATTTGGTATTTCAATCAAGTAACTATTGTGTTTATATGTCAATTATGAGTTCTTCAGCGCCAGACTGAGTGCGAAACGGCTTTTTAAAATATAGTGATTTATCACCGAGTTAGGTTTGCACGGATTAATTATATTCATCAAGATTCTAAAAGCTTTTTGGGTCATTTAAAGGAAGTATGTTATTTTTCGCTCTACATTTTTTTTTCAACAACTGGTGTGCTTCTGGATAAATGATATTGCTTCTGGATAAATGATATTGCTTCTGGATAAATGATATTGCTACATTAGTTATGCATTATGAAATGCATTTAGCAACACAATCGTATAATGTCCCGTACAAAGCAAATACATTTTTCTTTCTAATGGTCTTTTTTTAAACAAATCAATTTCTTACACAGTGTGGACAGCTCCATTTGCCCTCCGGGGCCTTTTCCAGTTCCGGATCCAGACATACAAGGTGATAGGCACGGGGACATGTGTCGCACAGAATAATCTCCCCTCCCTGCTGACAAACCTCACAGTAATCCTGATGGTCTGTTTCATACCCGTCACCTTCGTCAACTAAAGATAAAAACAGACGGAGAATATAAAACACTTAGCAGAAAATCAATCTGCTGATTTATTTATCCAATTATTGATAGCTATTGGCTAACTGGAACACCGACGGTCAGTGATTGACAGGGATAGTTTAACCCCCAACAACAAAAAACCCTTGCAATAAGCTGTAGCATTAGCATAGGCATGATCGCTAGCCGAAGAATTGAAAAGGAATCCTAACAACCTAAGTAACCCCTCACTACAGACAGGACATTTCTTCAGGTATCGTTTAATACATTATTTGGTAGGATTTGGGAACTAGATGAAAGTTAACCAAAACATTGGACTGAAAGATTTGTAGAGCCTTTCCAGCTCCAGCTAAAATGTTGCAGATGACCCCCATACTGTTAATAGACATTATTCCGGAAATTGAGATAAGAAATAGAAAGAATCATACTTTACAATCATTCACATTTTAATCTGGTCATAACATGGGTTCCACAATTCCACCACGTAATATGGGCAGATTGTAAAATGACATCACAACTTCAGCTACCCTGCGACATCGCTGACCCATTAGGAAAAACTTTTTTCTCTGCAGATAGTACATGTTGCTCAAGGACTTTTTTTCACCTTGATCATATAAATCCACAGCAGGATCTGGACACCTGTTGCTGGTTTCAGCTTCCATTATCTCAATTAACAATACCAGTTGATGGATGATGGGACTTACACCATACTTTTAGTTGGAGGGATGTTGGCTGCCCTTCCACGACCTACAATGATTAAGTGGCAGCAGATGGCATTGTCTGATGGGTAATGGACACTTATGGCTTTTGGTCCAGAAACTGATTAGGTCATGTACCGTATCAGTTTTCACAAGCGTGTGTCATAAAACACTTATATTTTTTTTCCATTCTGTTTGAAGGCATTCTTTCAGATGTGCATTTAAAAATACATTTTCAGCCACATAAATACTCCAGAAATGTACCAAAGGCCTATTATTTCTGAGACAAAAGCAGCAGGGAATGATGTTTTAACAATAAACGTTGATGCAGGGATCCTTATGAATCGCTGCTGTGTCTTTTTAATAGCTTTACAAGAATGCTCTGCTTCTCATTATATATCTATAATTTACATACAACTTTATTGCAACCTGTCAAAGTAGGCTCACAAATACAATAAACGCAATGTCACCTGTGTATTAAGAAATAGCCAACACTCTACCTTGTACACATCTCCTAAATCCACAAACACGCAATGTCTATTACAGGGAATGCATCAAGAACGGAAGGGTGGTAAACCCTAGCCACGGCCATGAACTTCTTAAGGTTTCCTATGTAATTGACATTCGAGACAACTTTTCAGAACACCTTAAGGTAAGTCTATTCTATAGAACAAGGAGCAATCACACAAAGGTTTCAGGAACCCATCGATTAGACCCAATGTTGGTTTGGCATTAAATCATTTGGACATTTTGAACGGCAGAAATGATGAACAATCATATAAAATGTCTAGATAAACCCCTAGTTTCGGAACACCTTGTAATGCCTATCGTTCCACCTCTCAAAACTCTACCAAAAGGTCCTCTCCTTTAAGACCTTTATTAGTAGACGTGAGACCATCGCGCTACTGAAGCATTCAGAGACAAACATATAAGATTCTGAGCTCTATTTCTTAGAGAGCCGAGCTAAATGAATATTTACGGTTTTAGTTGACAGTCTAAAAAAGAAAGAATGAACATTGGAATCAGGACAATTTGGGCAAAGTCTCAGCTTACAGCTACATAAAGCATTATAAATATATCGGTCAGTCTTTTACCTCTCTTTTTCTTTCTTCCTCTTTTTCCCCTCTTCCCCAGACCTGCAGAGATATCCGATCGAACAGAGGAACTATTGATGCTGGCACAATCAAAGTCTGATTCATCTCGCTCTTCTTCCTCACTCTGCATGTGAAAGAAGGTAAAGAAAACGAGGGTAAGTTTTGGTAATGTTAATGCAATATGAGGACTTTAATTGCTGAAAATGAGAACTTGGGATAAATTTAGGAATGATGCGAAACAGACATACGCTTCTGTTCAAAAGTTTGGGGTCATCCCTTCTGTTCAAAAGTCATCACACAGTTACTTTCATGGAAAACAAGGATATTTCTCGATGTAACATAATTGCAAAAGGGTTTTCTAACAATCATTTAAACTTCGAAAAGCGAACACAACGTGCTATTGGAACAAAAGAGTGATGGGAGTGATAAAGGGCCTCGGAGTGGAAGAAATACTCACAGAAGATCCCTTTTTCCTTTTACTTGCCATTCCTCCAAATCTAAATTTTAGATTTGCCGTTTTCTTCCCTTTTCCTTTTTTCTTAGAATCTTTGGATGTTTTGGGTTTTTTTCTTACACCTGGACCTGAAGTTCAAAAGAATATCATACTTCCAATACCATTAATTTAATTGATGAAAAAGTCCAATAAGATATCCTTAACTAGACAGATAATGCATATACATTAATAACTTTATTATCTATTTGTTACATTTGTATCCTAATGTTTGATTCATTCAAATGCCAAAATCTATTCCACAACAAACACTGACAATATATTGATGAGAGATAACTGGTATTATTAAACTATTTTTGGTTGTGGACGATCCATTAAATGTCTTACCGTTTAACAAAAATGAATATTGTGATACTGTAATACACTAGTAAAAAAAGGGGGGATGTTACCATCTAAAAGGTCTGCTTATCACAATAATCATCTACCTTTTCCTTCCTTGGTTTTTGCCTTCCTGACGGGTGCAGGTTGAACGGGCTGCGGGGGGACGACCAACAGAGGGGCTGCAACTGCCACCGTTTCGACCGCAGCTGCAACTGCTGCCGCAGCCGCAGCTGCCGAGCTTCCCTTTAATGGGTTATTGGCACTAAATTCTCTCCATTTGGCACCAAGCACAGTCATCATCTTGGACATTGGGATTTTAGGATTCTTCTTGGCAATTAACGGCCTAAATATAGAAAAATAAGATTAATTTGTTGTACGATACATTAAAATGCTTTCTTGAATGGATACAACACTACTATTTTGTTTCATGGAAGTTCCCCTAAGTATTTTGAAATTGAAATTATTGTTATATCCCTTTGGACGGATAAGTATTTGTAATGTAAAATATTCTGCAGGACTGCCTGTTGCCCCCATGCTTGGACGGTCTTGAGGTTAACTTGCCAATAGCATGGAAAGGTAACAGAACGGAAGCATCTTGAACCATGCCGCTGGGCTAGAATATGTGCTCCTGATCCCAGAGCAGAAGACCCTGATGGTGGCTTTGCCCACCAGACCTCAGGAAGCAGGTACTAGAAGATTAAACAGGCCCCATTTGGAAATGTAAAGTCTTGTTTCAAGGAGAGATATGGCTGCACGCCTTAAACTCCAGTAAGTGTTGGAATATATGAGTACATTATCTTGCTGATAGCACCAACTAACAGATACAAACACATGTAGCAGGGGATCTAGCTTCATTCTTTTCACATAATTCTAATTGTCATTTTACAGTGTGTATAAATGAACATGTTTCCTCCTGAAATCTTGTTGCGTTCGCATTCATTAAAGAGAAGGACTCAACACCAGTGTAGAACAGACACAACAAATGGAACAGCACCTTAAATCCTTTGCATAATATTACCATTGTAATATATGCAAATTAGTTGGCACCAGTCACATCCGTGTAATCATTTTAAAGTGTGACAGTGCATGCTTTTTAAAATACTATTTTTTTAATATATTTAATAGTTGGCCTTCTACAAATATTCATCGTGAATCAGGAGCAGAAAAGCGAGACAGCTTCAAAAACCCAAACATCAATGATCATAAACCCCCAAATCGTACCAATAATTTGTATATATTTTTCCAAATTGTATGGATTATTATTACTGTATTTATTGTTTTATATAGCACCATCAAATTCCGTAGGGCTGTACAGATTTCAGCTACTGATTACTTCTGAGGTCCTCGCGGCTGTGATTCACTAGCCAGAACTGAGCTTTAAAGGGACGCAATTAGCAAGCAGTTCTTAAATCGCATCTAAGGAGTTTCCAATTCCAGGTACAAATTTTTAATTGCAGTAATTCCAACAACCTAATTACTTTATAACTTAACAGCTTCTCAAACTATTAAAATTTGTTTTTTTTTCTTTTCCAGAAAGCCGAACATTACATGAAATTGGAACAAAAATTAAATGCTACCAAGCGAAGACTGGAAAATACAGTAATGCAAAGTATTTGTGTATTTATCGGACACTGACCAGCATTAATAGCAGGGCTACAATGGTTGGCAAAATCGTCTGACCATCATTTTATAATGGACCTTTCAGCTTCCTAAATCCTACATTTGATTTGCATCCCTTCTGCCCAAAGAGACATCACTGAACGAGACCAAAAATGTCAATGTACAGAACCCAAAACCGTGCCTGCCAACTCTATCCCGCTGTAATACCGAGGTCTTCCTCTGACCCGCTTTCTGGGACAGCAGGATTTGGGGCCACAGCCCTGCAGTCCCGAATTAATTCTCAGGTCTCTCCGGCTAGTAGCTAGTTGAGGAACTTGAACGCATTTTAAGATATGGGCATACCTGGGAACTCTCTGTGTTCCGCCGGGAGATTAGAGGTGAAATGGCACTTCTCCGGGTCTCAAGGTCGTCGGTGAGCGGCGTTGCGGTACGCCCTACTCCCCATCCACTTACCCACCAACCATGATGTTTTCCTAGCCACCTACGTCACCAGGACTGCCTACCCGCATCCCGAAAAGGATGTTCCCAGGTATGGCTATATACCAATGTCTGCCATTTCAGGAAGCTTTTCGGAACCCTTAAAGCTCACGTTCCACCGAAGATAAATGTGCCCTTTTAGAAGGTAAATCATTAAAGCAGCCCAACACGAGAAGAAATAGCGGCTATTAGCTGTATTCTCTTTAGTCGGCATACGTGTTTTCGGATTACCTGAGAAACTGACTGAATGCCTTGTAATTAGTCAGAGTGTGATAATCTTCTTCAGAAAATGAATAATCCACATTGTCCAGGCCCCACTCCTCCATTAGCTGAGCTGATGTTTTCGGCTCCTTTAAAAAATGACAAAAACATCTATTAATAAAGAACAATCACACAAAATACACTTTCCCTCAGTACTACTTGCTTTTTCACACAATAATAAAGACCAGATCAGTTCACAAATGAAACATTTCGAGTTTTATATGATGGAATCATTGGGAAAAAAAGAGCCATTGGTTGCCGGTACGCAATTAACTGAGTAACATATAAAGAAAGCTGTAGAATTTTAGGCATCATTTTAAAGTATGTTTTTCTTAAAATGAATACTGATATACGGCGGCATGATAGGGTAACGAAGATTATTCAATATAATATATTCAAAAATGCTCTGAATAATTGGGTTATAATTTTTAGGTCAATTACACTTTCGATATGCTGAATATTTGGCAATGTTAAGTCAAACAGATTTCTTAAATATACCCTCTGGAATACTACTAAAAAATAAAGAGGTTTCCAGAACCGATTTGTTTCCCAACTTTCCCAAGAAACAACTTAATGGAAAGAAACTATGTTACAATTGACGTTACAGGTAGTAATCATGACTGTTCAACAGAAAAGGCGTGGGTAGGGTAATACATAATGCCGCTTATTTAAATCTGTAAATATTGTTACTACGGGTTTGATTTTGGAAAGTCAAATGTATTTGAATGGCCTCCGTCTTTGAAATGGTCTGTTTGAGGAATGGTTGCCCTGTTAATGCTGTAATACCTTCATGCATCCTTCCTCGTTATCCTCATCTTCATCATCTTTCTTTTTTCGTTTAGCTTTTTTCTCTTTCTTTTCCTTTAACTTTTTCTTCTTCTTTTTATTTGGAGCATAGTCGCTTCCTTCACTCTCTGTCCTTTCCATCACCCCATCGTCATTCTCCGAGAGATCCTCCTCACTTCCCTGGAACGTAAATTAATTAGGCAAGTATACTTAAGATAAAACCAATGCTTTTGCTAAACAGTTGGCCTAGTAACGCGCTGGCTCAGGTGAGCTCTCCATGAAGGGGTCTGTTTAGACCATAGTGCCTATGTGTAAAGTATTCCCATTCATTTCAATGGGAACACTTTCCTGCCACTGATTGACAGCTTCAAGCAGCCAATCGGTGGCAAGAAATGTTGGATCATGGAGGCTGCAAATTCTGTGTCAGGCGACTATTTTCTTTTTTCTATTGGAAGATTGCATTTTAAAGTACTCACAGAGGGTTAGGGTTACTCAATGAGTACTTAAATATGCATTAGACTGTCCTTTTAAGTAGCGTGGCAAATATTTTCATGTTACATGTTTTGGCTTAATGTAAACGCTTTAAATAGTAATTTAGGTTAAAAAAAAAGAACTAAGTCCATCAAGTCCAATCTTTCTATCTATCCTTTCTGCTTTGGATCCAAAAGAAAAAACAAAATTAAGCTATTTTTTGGATTTTGCATGGTTTCCTTGTCTTAAACAGCTTTCCTTTTCATGTGGAACTCGTATGTCGCTAGTAAAGAAAGGAATGAGTTCTGACCAGAGGTTGGAAACAGAAGAGACACTCGGAGCACCTGATTGCATGCAAAATTAATTTACCCACTGCAAAGGCTGATTATGGTTACTATAGTAACAGTCCGGGAAAACTGCCAAGTTTAAGGTTTCAAGAGGGGAGATTTTTTACCAAAGGAATATGTCTCTCTTTTTCATATTGTGACACGTTTACTTAAACATTGGTCTGGGCAAACCGCCAGGTGCCGCAGAGTCACGCCATAGTAGTATGTTCTGTGTTTTATTACAGATTTTTCATAAAACCAAAATTTGGCAACAATTTCACATTCGGAGTCCATACAGAACACAGATATTCAACACAAAACGGCCATCAATATACAAATATTTTCTGGTACAAACAAAGTTGAACGTGCGTTTTTTATTAAGCTCTCCATAGACACCCCAACCAGGGAAAAATGATTTGCAGATTTAATTGAGTCACAAAGCGAGGTTGAAGTGCTGTGCGGTCGTGTTTCAGCGGGACAGTTGAGGCCCTCAATAATCCAAAATGGCCACTCGCCGACATACACCAAACATAAAACAGTTTACTAAAAAAATTGCATGCATAAAAACATTTATATATTGTAAAAATAAATGAAATAGGCCAATTAATAATATTTCATTTATAGGTGGTAATGTCCCTTTAAAGTGGATCTGCGGGGTTTGATTTTGGACTTTGGACTTTGATTTTAGGATTTGGTACCTTGGGTTGGCTTGTTTTACTCCACATACAGTAACAAGGGAATCACAAGACTCATTATTCTATTATAACAGAATTCTATTTCATACTGGAATGCATTTAAATAACTGTAATCGTTCCATTCCGTAACAAATTCATCCAAAAGAACGTGTGAAAACGTGCGTTGCCATGGATACTTTGCCTATTCTGCCTTGTATACTGTATATACTGTATTCTGTAAATATTGGCTGTTCACAATTGATATTCTAATGTTAAGGTTTATGTCCATATGGTTTCAATTCCCTATGTCCACCCCCTGCTTTTCTTACATGATCCTTCCTTGAAAGAAGTTTGTTAAGCGCTGAAGTCAGCAGAATCCACTGGAGCCTAAGAAACAATCCACAGCTCACATTTTGTAGCACAAATGCCTAGTTCAGAAAACTGGACTCAAATTGCAATTATAAAGCAGGAAACACTTCAAAACACGTCGTTTAACAGAATTTCTGCTAGAACGTTTAAGCTTAGGCCTGGTGCACGTCCTCGACGACTGCTAACCAAACTCAAAAACTTACAGAAACTTTTGTTTTCACGATGATTTGTCCTTGATACAAACATTTTAAGTGCAAGATAGTCACATATACTAATTATATATTATTACTGGCATGTTATTTGTTACTTATGATGTAATACTCAGTTGTAGCTTTATGTGATTTTTTAAGAGATATTGATTTAATATTGAGCCAAAAGAAGAGTTGTGCAAGGCCCATGTGAGATGGAGATCTTTATGGAATGGACCCAATTCAAACAAATATAAAAACATTATATACAATATATACCATTGTAGAGCAAATGGAGGTCTCTAACAATCTTCAGTTCATCTAATCCAGGGGTTCTCAAATGTTTTGTCACCACTTTAGATATAGAGGTGATCTCCGGAGGACTACCTTTTATACGGTCTTTTCCAGGTGGCAAAAACAAAACTTATAGAGACAATGACAGAGTTGATTTAAAACAAAGCTTAAAATTCCAGGTGAATATTCCAGTCTCACCATAAGAACCAATTTGAAAAAGCGTAGATGCCACCAGTGGCGTGAGAACCATAATTTGAGCATCGCTGCTCTTATCCACCAAAGAGAAATCTGCCGTCTTAAATATATTTCCAGTCCGCACGGAAACAATATGAATAAAAAGTGTATAGAATATGGCAAATATTCTGATAAAGTGAAAATCAGTTTCACGAAAGAGATGAACGCATCTTCAGAGTC
Source organism: Spea multiplicata (assembly GCA_009364415.1). Classification (NCBI taxonomy): domain Eukaryota; kingdom Metazoa; phylum Chordata; class Amphibia; order Anura; family Pelobatidae; genus Spea; species Spea multiplicata. The sequence continues at coordinate 9,201 of VKOC01048370.1, read as the reverse complement.
TGCAGAACACGATGAGTGACTATGGAGTGGACATCCCTACGCGGAAGATCTCGAGCTTTGTTGTTGAGTTGTTGATGGAGCAATGGATTCAGATTTTTAGGGCAAAAGTACCTTGATTCATTTTATTTACGTTTAATGGAGTTGCTATAAAAGGACCCGCTCTGAATTATTTGTTAAGCTAATGCATTCCTGTCTCGGTTTTAAGAGGTCTTTCTGGTCAATGGCATAATGAGGTTTAATGTGATGCAGCTTCATATGTTTAATATAATGAAGGGGTGTGAAAGGGATGTAACGGGAAACGGCTTTCTAGACCACATTCAGCATTAAAAAAATGATATTTAGTTTGGGTCTGAGCGTTAGAGCTGGAACGAGTGTGGAAAGAATGTGAATTATGTTGCTCCAGCAGGAAATAAAGCAGGTTGTTACACCCACTCCTTACCTTCCCCCACGATAATATTCGACGGAGGATAAGGGCCAGACTGTATTCTTATGTATCAGCTCAGAGTCCAATACTATGATCATATTAACTTAAATAACATATTAATGAGTTATTAAATTAATTTAAATAAAGTGATATAATAATACTAATAAAATAATATGCAAACTAAATTATATATAAACTATACATTAGGAAACAAATTAAATATAATTAATAAGATATTATATAAATTTTTAATAAAATAAATTAATACTAATAAAATAATATGCAAAATAAATTAAATATAATCTATATATTAATATAAATAATATAAAGATATTATATTAATTGAAATAAAAAAATTATTAACAGATAGTATTCTGCTTAATCTTCATTTCTGCAGACAAGAAATAAATCTCATGCAGAAGGTAAGCAAGCAATGCAATAAAGTGTTGGCGAAGGCAAGCAGGGTGCTGGGTTGTTTAGCAGGTGGCATTAATTGCAGAAAGCGAGATTTAACAACGTTTATTTCAGAGGAGGAGAAATGTTAGAACAAGAGACATAGCCTAAAACCAGAGGGTCATCGGTTTTGATGTAATGCTTGGTTCCAATCAAGAAATTAGTTTTCGATTCTTGGGATAAAGGACACCTAGCACTCGCTTTAAGGAATGGCCAGACTGCATTTCAATCTGTATTACAAGCCGACACATTTTTCCAAAAGTCCCAGCCATAGTTCTTTGTTACATAACACATTCACTTGGCAAAAGAACAAAAAGAATCCTGCCAGATTCACTTCCCTAAATTCCAAGTTCATAAACTTTAGCTGAATCATAAAAGAAAGACAAAGAATAAAAATTGACAATTTAATTATAACTTTTCTACAAGATGGCTCTTTAAATGAACACATTTCCTACAATAAATATCAAAAATAATGTGGGTTTTAACCCCTTAATAAATATACATTTTCCCAAATTAAAAGCCCAGTTTTAACCCCTAAGCAACTGTGAACTATTTTTACAACTAAATGCTGTGTTATTCTTGGTGAAGAAAAGTCTGCCCCTCATTTCACAATAAAATAATATTCTATTAATGATACATATTTATCTGTTTATTGTTTATTTGTGTTTAATTAATCTTTAAAGTGGTGTCTCAATAGCTCTGAGCCATTAATGCCTAACTGCCTCCTGTACTATGATGTTATAGGTAGAGGAGGGCTGGCACCTTCTGGACCAGTGGGCCCCATCGGCCCCTTCCAACACACGAACTGGAGCACATATGTTAACACACATACACATGCTTACACATACTTACACTAACATGCAGTGATATATGCATACTCATACAAACACATTTTATGCTAACACACACACACATACACATGCATTCTAGCACACAAACACATACATATCCTTGCTAACATACAAATGCTTACACATTCATGCTCACATATACATTCATCTTAACTCACAATTATACACACATTCTCATGCTAACATACATACATACATTCATACATACTCCCTTCCATACCTACTCCCTCTCTCTCTCCCTCTCACCCCCCCCCTTTACCTAACTTCATGTTACATGACCCTGCTGTGTTCCTTACTCCCTGTGCCAGTCCAAAATTGTTCACAAAGGGCCAGTTTGACTGGCCCAGGGGGCAATAGCCCCCTTGCACCCTTGGTTATAGGGGATATGTAGAAAAAGTGATTCTGTTGCAAAGGTTGAGATCTTGTTATCACAATAGCAACCAATGAAATACGCCAATCAGCAGCAAACTTTCGTAGGCTGTCATGGTCTTTGCACTCGATTCACTTTTTTATTTATAACCTTTCCGATAACCAATTTAATAACTTGCACATACTCTGCATACTCTTAATAGTATTATTTTTACAAATGAATGGGGGTTTCTGCACAATCCCCTCCATCTGCCTTTTCCCCTTCACCCCAGCTAATTGCCATGCAGGAGATCGCATCTCTTTGCACGTGATATACTGATTGGCTGTTATTTGGAGGAGAAATGCAGCTGCAGGGCTGCAGCTTCTATCTCAAGTAAGTGTTTTATTGAATTTGTTCAGAATGCTGAATTTATTGGTGGGGATTTGATCGAAACTACCCCTTTAAAAGCAAAAAAATTGTGGTCTTAGCATAACAAGGTTAAATAAGTAAGTTACCGTGGAAAAGAATGGACATCTTGATTCAATCTGAACAGAGAGAAGATGTTGTATATGAGAAAGCGGAGGTTTTCCACAGGGGAGAAATTCTAAATGAGATACTGCATTGCAGTGTGTGTAACCCTGACTGGCAAATTCTGCACATTAAATGTACCACATGCTATAGAAACCTTTATAATACGCATTTATTATCCCCTCCGTGACTTACTATCGTTATTAGCGGAAACCTGATTTTATAGCTAGATAATAGCAGTTCATGATCTCTCTCTCTGATTATCTACGTTATTATTTGTCCCGTGAAACACCATATTGGAAACACTTAACTCTCACTCAGACAGTAAGAGGTTAAATAAGACAGTTTTTACCAGCAGAAGCCTCCCAGCAGAAGTGGTAGAAGCTAATTCAGCGAGGGAAGATCTGAGACTTTACAGGAAAAAAAGGGCAAATTAGATGGACTGAGCACTTAGTGTTGTTGCATTGCGATTGTGTCTTCTTGCTCCTTGTCTCACTAGGTACTTCACGTCGTTTGTGCCTTTTTCCCTGTTTCTATGTGTCTATTATGTACTTGTCTCCTCTCGGCCAAAAAATCTTCTCTTTGAAAGCCCCGGTGTTTTTCCATTCATGTTACAGCTATCCATATCCGCATTCTAAACGGTAGCTTCCCACAGCTGGTACAATATTTTCTAAAGCATTGGAACTTCCTCTTAAATCAAATGTTTTCCCATTGAGCGTTCGCTTGGTCTGGAAGCCCAGCCACTTTACGTTAGTTAACACTTTCTCTCACCTCCCGTGGGGTGCCTTGATACGGCCTGTTCCAAGACCCCCGTGTTTACATAACGGTAACTTGTGCTTCAAAGCCCCCAAAAATTATACAATGCAAGCCCCCAAACCCAGAATCTCATCCGCATTTCGGTCTCACCTCCTTCTTTTTCCTCTTGGTCTTGGATGTTTTGCCTTCCTTTGATTTCTTTGATTTCTTTTTCTTAGGTGTGCTGACGTGTTCTTCTGAGAAAAAATCTTCAATTGCTTCCATTACTCCTTCTTCTTCTGTGAATAATAAAAGGGAAAAAATAGATAATGTTAATGGCCCTCTTAAGTGTTCCTTAATGGCATTTCCTAAATGCTTCAAACCGTTCTAAGTGTTTTAGCAGCGGCCATGGCAGACGTGGGTGGGCTTTGTTGTCCCTTTGATATCAAAAGCTCTTTAGAATTTCAACACTAATGACTTGATGGTCATCAAGGTCATTGATGGTGACTCATGACTCATGGTCACTATGTCCACTAAAGGTCAATTCCACCCAACGGCGTGAAATGCTTCTCTCCTGTTTGCCATTTAACATCAACAGCCTATGTTATCGACCACCTTATACTTAAAGACAACCACAGAACCAGATCCACTCTGAACCACTCGACCCGTCTGGTCTGTGGATTTATTTTCTGCTGTAAAAACCTCAAACGTTAATCATTTGTGGGTCTCGTCTTAGATTTAGGAGTCGTACGTCTATCCCATGCATGTTTTACTTCCCTCTACTACTTCTGCTGTAAGGCTGTTCCACTGATCTACCGCCATCTCAGTGAAGTAAAACTTCCTTACATCTTAGTCTTTGAACAATGTTATGACAAACACAGAGCCAAAGCTATCATGGGGATTAAAGCACCAACATATTCCCCAGTGCAGTACAATGAACTTATACAAGAAGCCAAGTTAGTGCGCCTCCAGCCTGGGATGAGTCTAACTGCACAAAGAAGACTGCCATTCAGAGTATGAGATCAGCAGGAATGTCTGATAGCGATATCAGGATACCCAGGAGTGTCAGGCTTGTTGCCCTCACGGTGAAGGGGCATATTCGCATCCCCCTCCCCCACTGTGATCATATATAAGGCTTCCACAAGGGCCGGTATTAGAGCCATTTGGGGAGTCACTGCATAGAATCTTCACCGTGGGCTATAAAAGGGTTAATGCTTCAGGATGGTGGGTCCCGGGGATGGATATCAGTGATCATGGCAGGTAATACATAGGAGTCCACTATGAGTTCTGATGATGAGGTCTTACCACCCTAGCAACCAATTAAATGGACATCATAAAAAAACATTAGATTGGTTGCTATGGTAAAAAGATACCTTTTTTGTTATTAAAGTTTTAAAAGTTAACAGAAACTCAGACCCCTATTTATATAACATAATTCTAGGGGAAAGATCGGAATATGGAACAATTGCCATGGAAACCGATGGAATAAATTGTTTGCGGTTCATTATACTAAATCCTAGTAGTCTAATCTTTTGTATAACACATCATCGTATCAATTCAGATAACCGAAGGTAGTTCAATCAGTAAAAGTGCCCAGAGAACCAAGTGAGTTACCAACCCTTTCAGTACCAGAGCCTTAAGTATATCAACATCACACCGTGGGATTAAAGGGTCCCTGACACCCCCACTAATACTCAATGAGGAACCATAACCCTTTATGAGTACTTTAATATACATTCTTCTAGAACAGAAGAGGCAGCTGCCCTTCTGGGAACCTTATATATGATCACAGCAGGGTAGAATAGGAAGGAGTCAGATCCGAAGAATCTGCCCCTTCACCCTGAGATTGGGGCAAAAACCCTGAGAGTACATACAAGGCACATATAGCTATAAATGATTTAAAAATGCTAAATTATAAGTATTTTCCAAAACATTCTGTGTTTGGCCTATTATTATTTATGGTTGTATATAGCGCCATCATATTCCACAGCGCTGTGCAACGAGTATACTGTAAATACTCTTCTCTAATTGTAAAACGTGACAAATATATTTCACTATAAAAAAGTATAAGTAGATTTTTCCCTTAAAACGTATTTCTAAACATTTTCTGATGGTACAGAATAGAATTTTCAGTGGGTAGGCATGTGCGTCGTATCTGAAAAGAATGCATCCGCTTTTATTTATGATGAATGGACGTCTTTGCCCTTGGGAACGCAGACTAGACTGAATAAATACGCCGAATTACCTTGACAGAAGCTGTGAAGGGGTTCTGCTTCCCAGATACAATGTTAATTAAAGCGACTGCGTCTGCACGTTCCAACCATTCTGCCATTTTTAGCAGCGGCAGAAATAAAGAGACCCTTTCATTCAGTTGTTCTTTTTTTACTTTACTGAGAAGGTGGCAGATAACTGGAACGGTCTCCCAGCAGAAGTGGTAGAGGCTGATACAGTAAGGGAACAGGCATTTGGCTCCTGAAGCGAAGACATGACCAAGGGCTGGAAAATGGGCAGGTTAAACAAACAAAATAGTTCTTATTCGCCTTTGAATTCTAATCCCGGTCCTCATGGAATCCTTGACTTGTCTTTATTTAAAGATACACTTAACCTGCAGCCACCTGCATTCAAGCAGGAATATCAGCCATAACATACAAGTAGCAAAGGCACCAGTTGGCAGTCGTGTATATGATCACAGCTGGGAGAATAGGAAGGAGTCAGCTTCAGACTGTGTGACCCGGAGAATCTGCCCCATCACCCTGAGACCCTGAAATTGGGGTGAAATCTCTGAGACTCAGAGCCATTGTTTGGAATCTAGATTCATCCAGAAAGATAAGAAATGTGAGCTAAATGAGTTAGTTCCCACCATTATATCAAACTCTAGAATGGGTCTGTAGGAGTGAAAATTTGTGAATCACTAAGTTTTAGACACAATTGTTGCAACGATAGAGCAGAAGCTGAATATAACCGTCTATAAGGTCTCGCTTGATTTGTTTAGTCTTTTTATAACAAGACGTTCTAGATTTAGCAGCTAATGGTATGGTCCATGTAGCCGGAACATTACTTTGGTTGCATTGCAGGACGGATCTTTATCAATAACATCCATTGCATTAAAAGTTCTTACTCTGGCGTATAAACAGGAGCTCTGCAGACATTAACGAGCGAGAACGTCAGCGGGGATAATTGAAATCAAGCCAGGGAGAAGTAATGAAGGAAAGTGTCGAATGACTAATTCCATTGGACTTTAGCGTAGACACGGCGGGAGGTCTCTGACAGGTAGCTGGAGATCACTCTCTTTAGCTGTGGCTTTTAATCTAACTCTGTAAAAGGAGGTTGTAAATTTGACAGGGACACATTTACTGCCCACTCAGTACAAACCCTCACTCAGTGGGGTTGTTATATGGACTGTATTTATTTATTCATTAACCAACAGTATAAACCTTCTTTAAGAACACTCCAGCCAACATTGGTAGTAAGATCAGGGCATTTGTTTTTGAGTACACTGCCTGCGCATGTGCATGTCGTATTGATGACCCTACAGGTGGGATCAGAGGAGATGGTGCAAGTCAGTCCAGAATGTGAGATGCTGACCAGCGGGGAGTAACCATCAGGTTAGTTTCACAACACTGCCCATGAAATACGTATATATTGCCAGGTACTTAAAATTACACTAATCGGTTTCTTTAACCCTTAAGAGAATTAAGAAAACTCTCGCTCTTAAAGTGTTTGCAGAATTCTTCTTTTAAGCGTTTCTAAGTCCATATTGTCTCCCTCTGATCTTCGATAGTATGTACCTGCACGGTCTGGACACGGTCTGCTAAGACAGGACAGCAAACAGAAGCAAGCATTGACAGCTCGATAGATGGGCTTTCTATGGACAAACTGTGAAGGGAAAGTTTCTGCAAAACCTTCTTTAAACTCTTAAGGGTTAAAAAAATATACCTGATGAAGACACTTAAGGTGCCTTTAAGCTCTAATTCCACCCAGACAATGAATGTATGGCTTCGACCCTACTGGTTTCTAGTCTCACGACAAACTAAGAGAGACGTTTGCTAAAAGAATTTGCCAGTATCTCTGATGACCGCTCCCAATGCTAAGAAGAGCTGCTAGTTTCACCTGAACCAACTGCATCCCTCTAAAAAAAAACATCTGGAACAGAAGCCACCGGGCATCCCTTTCTGTTGTCTCCTTTTTTTCTGCAAATAGTAACATAGTAATTTAGGTTGAAAAAAGACCTAAGTCCATCAAGTTCAAGCTTTCCACCAATTGTAAGCTCCTCTGAGCAGGGCACTCCTCACCTGTTGTTTCTGTAAGTCAAATTGTTATGTTACATACTACATGTTATCTCCAGTCTACCCATTGTACAGCGCTATTGGAATTTGATGGCGCTATATAACACAATAAATAATAAGTGGTATGTTAGAAATAACACGTTCGTTCCTCTTGAATCCGAATTTCTACAACGTCTTTGATTCACAGGATAGGAAGATGATCACGGATGGTGTCTATTCTTCTGAATGAAATGGTTACTGCCTCTGAGCTAGTAACATGTTTTCTGCCATTTTAATTAGGCATTTAAAGCCGTCGAATTCCATTATTACAGAAAAAAAAAACCATGCAGATCGCAACCTACAGGGCGACGGAAGAATTACAGCCACGCTGCTTTGTATCTCTCTTCAGGACTCAAGGTCAGGAGCAGAAATCATTTCTGTGCCAGAAACGAGTAATACGCGCTTTACATTTTATGCAATATAAAAGGCGGAATAGAATTCTATTTCGATTCTTCTGGAGAAAAAAAAGAAAAAGATAGGATTTTCTGCATTTAGTAATTCCTTATTCTATAGGATAGGGAATAACAGCATTTCTACAGAGAGATGCGATAAAGAACTCTTTGCATATTTAATACATAAAGGTGTGAAGAGAAACCATCGATGAGTTAAATCATTAAACGAGAAATCCCGCCTAAAGGAATAGTCATATTTTTATTTATTTAATAATTGGGGTTTGGGTTACCCAGCTCTAATTAGGGTGTAATGAGATGTAATGCAGGGACACTCCAGCCATCCAATGCACTTTAATGTATATGATAGATGAGAGATCCCGTTTACGTTTACATGATGTCCCCCCTGCAAATGCACAAGGGTATCCTGCAGAATGGGGGGCCATACGCATTTCCCCCTTTACCCCCCCCATATATCTTCCTTGCAGGAGGTGCATTCAGACAAACACATCTTCATGCATGTATTATATTTACCTCCAGTAAATGCGAATGCATGAAATCCATTCCTATTTATCTCAATATGAGCACCTTCTTGCCACTCATTGGCTACTTCAGGCAGCCAATCAGTGGCGAGAATAATAAGACCGCGAAGCAGGAGAGGAGCTGCGATGTCTCACCAAAGTAAATACCTTATTTGTTTCACTTTTTTAAGGAATGTATGTTAAAGTACTCTTTAATACTCGTTTATTTGCGTTGAGGCCGATATTATACTGTCCCTTTAAGATTTTATGTCATTTAGTCACTCTTGGCACTCTTTGTGGCTGCCAAAGGATTGTGGGAGTTATAGTCACATAACGGTCTCTTGTTACTACAAAAATGTGGTTTGTGACCTTCAAGGGCTGGTTTTGAAAGTTAGAGAACCATTTTTATTATTGGAGAACCAAATCAGAACCACAAACACAAGTGAACACAGCTGGGAATGGCTCGGTTGGAGAGGACAGTCCTGTAAGGCTGATACAGAACTAGGGTTGCCACCTTTCTTGCAAAAAAATACCGGCCATGTTAATTTGCATAATTAATTATATATGCATGACATCACAGAAACATAATCTGCAGCTACCCCACCAATATTTCCTGTCACAGAAAC
>VKOC01048369.1:0-74393 GCA_009364415.1 Spea multiplicata | reverse complement strand
TCAGGGCCCACTATGGCCCGCCCCCCCCCCCCGTGGGCATCAAGATGGATGTCACAAGAAATGGGGTATGGACTAGATAATAGATAACAAATAGATAGAAAGCATTTCAAACTCTGTCCTACGGAGTGCACTGCCTTTCCCGTTGGTGCATTATCAGGCGATGGTGAAAGATAATGTACATTTCAGTTACCGCAGAATATTGATGGGGAGAACTCTTATAATTGCCGGTCATAAGTTTTTACTTCAAGACACAATAGACAAGAGGAACAAACTTTGCCTTTTAATTCCTGAATAAGCCATTTGAAATGTGAATCACACAGGACATGAATGACACTATTCACGAAGGTTTTGTTCCACCAATTTTGCTAGACAGATTACACGGACATTCAGGAAATCAAATCATTCGCAAAGACAAAGCGATATTTGTTATACTCAAATGACATAATCCATTCGCTCAAACAATAGCAACGTGGTCACCTAAAGGAAAAGGCAATTTGCGGATATTAAATGTGACATTTTTAATGTTCTCAAAAGGGGAAACAAGTATTGAATTGTAAAGAACATTAGCAAGTTATTAATTTTAGGTTTTTTTTGTACAATTTTGGCATTGTTGTGTATAGTGCATTACAGGATTAGACTTTCTTGAAAGGAAACAAATGTATTAATTGTAATATCTCGGATCCATTCGAGAGGCGATTGTATGATTCGTTTTCACATTTTCTATCTAGCAGAGTCGTTTTTGAAAGCCTACAAGTACATTTTTTTCATACAAATGTATTTTTGTTTAACAAAGAGAAAATGTTACCTTTTGAGTTATATAATTACGTAAGACATAAATGTAAATGGAATTAGAAATCTAAAGAATTATTCCCAGGCAAACTGCATAAAACCCTAATATTTAAACTATCATCGGTTATAAGGCTATATGTTAATGATTTCCTATTAATGATTATTCTTTATTTCATGTGTCTTTGTGGAATTTTCTGTATTATACTGTATACATATATATCCAGATCTCCAACTTTTCATTTAATAAATAAAAGTATTCAAGAGGTACCAACACTTGCAATACTAATCTGCCAGCTTATTTCTGGAGATCTGCAAGAAGGAATACATATAAAGATCACTGAATTGTCTTTATAATGTTTTTTCTATGAACATTTTCTATGTTGTTCCTAATGAGAATATTCAGGGGGCATTCATAATCAAGTTTGAACGCAATGGGCATCTGTATGGATATTCTGGAGACTGTTCAAAGGGAGACTTCCAAAATGGTGACTGGTTTGCACGATAAAATTATCACATCATGATAAATGTAATAGCAGCACATCGAGTTCTAGATGTTACCGCAACTGCTAGAAAACTACCAAGTGTCCTATTTTGGTTCCTTTATGTCCAATTTACTCCTCTGGCTAAACTACACAGCATAACATTAACTATTCTTGACTTTAGCTCCCATGATGTTGAGCCAGCAATAGTAGGAATAGTACATGGTAACTGTATTTTGGGCTTTGGGGTCGACAATAAGTCTTCAGGACAAACTAACGTTTGTCGACTGCATCTATAATAATTTACATATTGCTGAACGTCAACAACAGTGCTTACAACAGAGTCAGTAAAAAAAATTAAAATCACACACAATAAAACTAGTGCAAAAGGAGAAGAGGGTCCTGCTCTTGTGAGCTTACAATCTAGAGGTAATTGTGGCTAATCTATTGTAAACTAGAGCTACTACCGCGGTCATATTTTTCCCAATTAATGGGAATTTGCCTCCCACCAAGAAACCCCTCTATTGAGCCAGCAAAGGTAGGCAATGGAGAGAAGGTAAGGAGGTATTGGGGGTGGGAGAGGGGAAAAATCCTGCAGATGCCCATTAAAAACAAATGATTGTCTATTGGTCAAGTAAAACAAAGATTATTCTTTAGAAATATCAATGTTCAGGAGATTCAGTTTCTATTTCCTCTTGGTTGGACTCATCACAAATGAGCTTTCCCTGACCACCTTTTCAACCACTTGGTCGGTTTATTGCTGGAGCATCATTCGGAACACTGAATATTGTGATAAAGAATTATGTAGCCAACGGCCATAACGTTCACAGCCAGGGCCCCACCTCTGCTTCCATGCCACAAAACGAAGATAGAAAAATACAACGTATGGTTCCATTCACTAAACATGGAGGTCGTGCAGACAGATTTCTTCAAGGTCATCTCATTGATTTATGATTGAATTTTGCAGGGTAGCGGAACCCATTAGGCTGGCATTTAATGCATGATTAAGCAAATGTAGCTGGTTCAGTGAATAAGCCACAGGGAGTGTAGATCTTGTACAGGTAGTAGGATGTACCTGTGAACCAGCAATTCTTAAGGATAAGCGCTACACAAAATATAACTCTTTAACATCTATAATGCATGACTTTTGGTGCATTGTTATTTGCACACACACTTTGACTCTGGGATGGCATTTGTGCAATGTAGGCATTAGGGGCAATACCAAGGGGAAATGGACGAGGTTTAATGCCACCCTGCCTGTTCCTGCTGATGCCCCAATCAACTTCCAACGATTGAGATTTGTTGAGAGTTGTCAGAAGAGTTTGGAAGAAAGTTGTGGTTTTAGATCTCCCACTTCACTGTTCATTATGAAGAACCAACAATGGCAGGTTTCTCCAGAAAGAAGAGCTGAGCCATTTAACCGATTTAACCATACATTTTACAGGGCCAGCCAAGCTCTTCCTGCAGCAGAAGCTCACTGGGGATGGACCTTCATAATGTAAAGTGAAGTTAAGGAGCTGAAACCACAACTCCACAAACCTTCCAGCTAATTCTTTCTTTAGTGAACAGTCCCCAATATTGTGTCATGCGTCACCTATTTTCAAACACAGTAACTACGCTCGTTTTTGGTTATACCTGCCTATTAGTTATCTAAGCTCTGGCTGCATAGGTTATTTAAATTTTATTTTAAGTCATTTGCTTTAAATAAAATGCATATTATTATTATTATTAGAGCTGGGGTCTTTGTTGCTAAGATACAGCAACAGTCAAATATCTAAAAAGACTAACATCATTATATATGATTAAAAAAAGTATGATATTAGGTATAACATATCTTTTGTAAAATGTCCAAATCTTTTTTTGTTGTAACATTCAAATTGAAATGTACCCTTAAAGCATTCTGTGGCGCTCTGTACTTCTCTATACAAATCAAACGAAGGTTTTTTTTTCTTATTTACTAAAAGGGGCAGCGACAGATTAACTCCGTTTGTGAGTCATTCAGCTCCTGGTCTCGGCTGAACATCATTATTGTGCTTGCAGGATGTTAATTGCTGTATCTGTGCCTTATAACAACCATTGCCTAACATCCTTTATGACCTATTCACCTACATCTGCATTTTGTGACACTGGGAATAAAATGATTATTGGATGAGGTAGACGAGAAAAATGAGCCACAGACTACTTAAAATGTTGAAATTACACACATTTCCTGTATTCTTCTCCGTTTTCCTAGGAGGAAAGGGCTGGATGTTTACTTTTTCAGTAACAAAAAAAAAGAAAAACCTCTAACGTACTTTATTTATTTTTTTCCTAAAACATTTTCTAATAAAGAAACAGTTTACTTCCCCTGACGGTCCCTCTAAAGAAACATGCACGCTTATCAGAAAAAAAACACTTGGCTTAAGTAAAAGCTGCAGCTCTGGAGCCAATAAGTGACAGGAAAGTGCTCCCATTGAACTCTATGGGAGTTCGTTTTTACATATGTGCTCCCGCATCATTATTCATTCACACAATCATTATTCCCTAACCACCATAATATCAAAAAACCCAAATGGCATCACAATAACCCCCCTCCATATTCATACCCCCTAACATACCTTTTTATTATCTCCATACTCACCCAAAACTTTTCAGGAACCAGCCAGAGGAGTATAGTTAGAGGAATATGCAGACGGGGAGGCACATAAGGCAAAGGGCTAATCCTAAAACAGTCCAGGGTCAGTATGGCAGGACACTTGGGGGCTTTGTTGCCCAAGAGGGTGATCCTGGTTTTGTACCAAGAAGACTGCCGCGTCCCCTGGACCTGCATTCCTAGGCTTGGGCCTAGTTGGCCTAGGCAGGGATACATCACAGGACCCAAGAGAAGACATTTCCCAGTATCATGGTAGGCCAACCTGGCCCTGCCAACCTTTTGTGCGCACATAAATTTCCTTTGTTTTCTGGTTGCCAAACGTGTGTGGACAGCTTAGAGGGAACGTTGGAGAGCACACGTGCATGATAAAGTCATACTCTGTGTCGTAGATTCCTTACCCATGGTTACAGTCTGAGCCTGTATATTTTAAGATACTAGCCGGTTCACATTTCCAGTTGCCACTGAAATAGCAAAAAAAAATGTAACATGGAAAGAAAAAAAAAGCGACATTTTTCTGGCAAGATAACTGATTCCTTGGGCTTATTCGGTGATATTTCACACGTGCCATTTAGCAGTTTAGGATAAAAAGTATAACATGATAATGAAAAATTGTCAGACCCATTCCACTTCACCTGCTGTATAATCGGTGTATAATTTCCTTGTCACAAAACTCTCTTAATTATAAAGTGCTCGCTGATCAAACCTAGCACAAATGAAGCTATTATTTAACATTATTTCCCATACTGTTCAGACATCTTAAGTCACCAACCATTAGCAGAAAAAAAATTCTGCTATTCCACATTTTTGGAGAGTGACCAAACTATTTTATTATGAAACTTCACATTGGTCTATAAGGGATTGGGTAGGCTTATCACCCCTGCATGCAATTATGTAGTCAAAAATAACTTTTAAATCCTGTTACTCTATAGGAAGTACTTATCAAAGAGGAAATAAGTATTTTCACACCGTAATAACATCTCTCTGCCTAAGAGCAACATCAGTGAAGTTCATCTAAATACTACATTGGAATCGGCTTGAAAATTACAAGTTAGTGCTACATTTCATCCAAAGGCTTTCTGGAAAAACTAGAAAATAAATTCAGAAGAACATGCAAAGAGATAATGTGGGTTAATACATTTGCAAAGCTGTACATATGCATGGGGTATGAATACGTAGAAATGTGGACCATAAACAATATTTACTCATTTTGTTTATTTCATAAAAACATTTTGAGTGCCCTGGGAAAGAGGGACTTGGAGAGAGGAGGACACCTACAGATTTTGGCCTTGAAAAGGGACACTATTATTGTATGCATGTTGTACTAAAGTATTCTTCCAATGCTTGGGATAAACATATGGCTATCATGAATCTAAGATGAGACCAAGGATAGAATGAAATGGGCAGACTAGATGGCCAAGTGGGTCTTATCTGACATCAAATTCTTTGTTCTTATGTTTCTATTTTGGTTGGGCACAGACCTCCATAGTGTAAATGGTCTGGTTAAAGAGATCAAAGATCTCTTTTGAACCTGGCCTATTGACCTGCAGGACACTATAACCCTAGGCTCTGGCCTTGGAGAGCCATCGCATGTGTGGTACATAGCGGGCATCAAAGGCCTCCTTTAACTAATATATACCACTTACATAAGGTGTAAATGGCATAATTAATATAATTGATTTATGTACATTTGTTTGGACAGGACACTCGAGCGCACTGTTTGCCAAAATCTGTTTTGTTCTTGGCTGGACTTGCCTCCCTACCTGAATTGAGGGCTCATAGGACCTTGTTAAGATGGTGTGACCCTGCATGAAATCAGCCTTTATATACATATATAACAATGTAAACTGCAAATTTATGGAAACAAACCTTGTCCAAAAATATTACATTTATAATGATTATTATGAAGCTATTTTAAAATTGACTATTTAAATTGAATGTTTGCATTTGGAAAAAAATCGTATTTTTACACAGATATATGGTTGCAGAATCCCTCGGACATGACTGATAAACCTAAACCTATGTGCAACAAGGATTTACAGCTGTTCCCTACGCACAGTCCCTAAAACACATACATAAAAAAAATAGAAATACCCTGATAAGTCCAATTACAGAATGTGGATCCTTCATGGCACGTGACATTTCTGTCTTGAAGATGGACTATATGACATCGTTAGTGATGCAAGTGCCATGAAAAAGAATATTGAAAGAAAGTGGTGTAGAAAATGGAGATAATGGCAAAAGTGTTTGGAACAGGGGCACGGTGCTCTGGCAGCCATGCTAATGCAGACTGCAGCACAGGAAAAAAATCATTCTGCTATCCATTGCAACTATTTGGATAAGACACGGTATGAAACACGTACAATTGTTATCCTCGTTTGTTGCCATTTTATACACTATAGAGTTTAGTCATTAAATTGGGAGTTTGAAGGTAATTACTATTTATTAAAGGTCTAGTTGTCCATCAAGCTAGAAGTCACCCCCAGTGGTATACCTGGACACAATTTTAACTTTTAACATTAACATTTAATTTTAACATTAAGTGCCAGTATGGGATTTTTTTATTATCTCTTAAGAAAATATTTAAGCAAAGTGTATTACTTACTGATTATTACTACAAATGTATTTAAAATGCACTTTATTAAATGTAAGGCTTCCATAATCGTTATCTTAAGGGATTCAGTAAGAAAGCAGAGTAACTTTCCTTACGGAAACGTCTTCTCAATGTCCCCGTTCTGCGCAGGCTATGTACGTAAAGGGTCTGTTGGAGCCTCACTTCCAACATTGGGGATCCGGCATCACATAATGGGCACAGATAATTTTTTTTGTCTGTCAATTAAATTAGAGCTAAAAAGGAAAATAGGTTTAGTCTGTAGGCCTTTAAACCAGTGCTAATTTTCACATAAGAGTGATATTTTTTTTTCACTTTTTCCTTGTTTCCTTGTACCCACCTATATATTGATCGGTGTTTCTCATGAAGTCTAAGTTTGCATACCACAAGCAACAAAACTGAGTAATGGAACAAATTCTTTTGGGGTTGTGTAAAACAGGTGTTTATGGTGCAAAGTAAACTAGGGAAGAAAATAAAAGGGTGACCATTTCTGACTTCTAAGGTCTAATGATTCCATGGCCAGCATTAGATGAGCTTTGTGGGCATCCCGATCCTCCCTGCACTTGTTTGCAGACCAAGGAGAGAATCTCATGGTAGGACCCCCAACCAGCTCAGCATCCTAGGCAGCCACCTAGTTTCCCTATATCATAGGAAACTAGTTTTGCCATTTGTAGTTAATGTTAAATGTTGCCAAGGTCAGACTGCCACCAAAAATTGGCCTTGGATTCAAATGCATGGAGCTTCCATCTAAAAAAGAAGGTGGCTAACAGCATTTTTGCCAATACAGGCCTACGCTATAAGAGATCATTTTTTTCTAGTACCACCCACACGGTATTTAGAGTGAAAATCATTGGTACGGAAAAGCCGGTGTTGGTTACATTTGTAACTTTTTCCAACCATGTTTCTGTTGTAAGTATTTTTATTTTTAATAGGTTCCAAGAATAGTAAAGGAAACTGGACATTCTTTTATGCAACGCTGTAACGTCACTTTTTGTTTTGCTAGGATGGATATTTCTACATAGGAACGTATAACAAATGCAATTGAGTTAAACTGAAATCGCATGCAGCACATTCAGTTCCTTACTCTGACGAAAATGCTCTTGTAAAAAGGTTTATAAAATTAATTGTGACACGACTTGAATTGAATCTAAAACAGCTGTTTTATAAATGTAAAAATAGAAACGTCATTGGCCAGCAACCTATTCACGCAAACTTTTTATACTAAGTAAGGAAGAGCAAACCCTATAATGAAAATGTATTCCTTTAGAATAATAACATTACTCATCGGAAATGAACACTAGACATAATGTATCCCTGCTATCATCGAAGAGTTAATCTCTACCCACTCCAGTAATATCAGTTTCATGCATATTATTAATTTATGTTTAATACACAAGGGTCTCCATGTAGTGTCCACAGTAATGGAGAGTAAGCCAGTTTTGCGGTAGGGGGAGGAGGTCAAGTCGATCTGGACCTGGCTTCCTCCATCTTTGTCATTAGGTGGTGGTGAGCCACCAAAGGACACCTGCATCTTCAGGCCCTGGCCATCTCCTTTACAAGCGGGGCCACACACTGGAATCACAGCAACTCTAGTGAAATAGGTAATATAGGTAATACTATTTGGTATTAGTATTTATGGTATTTAGGTTAGCTTTGGTTATTTCTCCAACTGTGACAAAAAATCATTTATTTAGACATTATGGTAGCAAGTAAAATTATAAGTTGTTTCACTTTAATGAAATAAACCAAAAAAAATGCTTAAAGAATGGATATCTTGGTGGGGCAGGATAAACTGTCAAATCCTGTTTATCACCTAAATGGACCTACCTTGTTGGAATGTTCATTTAAAAATCCCATCCATCTGATAAGATTTGGTTCAAGTCAGTTTTTACAAACTATGAAATTATGTAACCTTCCATCTAAGACAACAGGAGGAAGAACAAGCTTTCCTTTTATTTGGAAAAAAAACAAGAGGTGTCAATGCTGTGTACACAACTAAACACTTCCAAATAAAAGGGTGGGTATTAAATTGAGTCACAATCAAGAAGGACTTGTCCTATTTTATCTGGGACATTAATAATAATTATTCAGTGCAATCAATTAAAAAACCCGAAATATACTCTCAGAACCTTTTTTTACCAATCTGGCATAAAATAAAAAAAGATAAGTAATAAGATTCCAGATTCCATACATATCAATGTGTTGGAACATGGCATTGAAGGCATGCCATCGGCAAATTAGGTCATATAAAAGATCTTAGACTCAAATATTAAATCCTTCCTCCGTCGAAAGTAAAAATATCAGCTGCCCAATTTGGAGATATTAAATGACCTTAGAATAAAACACTTGGTAAATATTTATTCAGTCGATCTAAGGAGACCAATACAATTTTATCAAACATCTTCAGCCAAAAAAGAATGAAAAAACCTACAGCCAGGCACCTAACTTTAATCACAGTAAAAAAAAAAGGCCTCTGGTAGGCAACCGACAATTGATAAATGGGAAAAGGATTTAAACACAGCAAATGAGGTTAATCGGGTTCAGATAGGGTAAATGAGCTGTAGCAAGAACACAAGGGAATGGTGACCGTACAAGACAGACACCACGGCTCAGCAGCACTCAAAAAATGAGTTAAGGGTCAGCAGAGACCATATGTGCTGTCTAAGGTCCCCTAGACCAGGGTCTGTCAGTATGTATTGTAGAAGTTTGTATACTATATTTCTGCCCTTGTCCCCCCTCTTTTTATGTATATCAATGCTGTTATAAAAGACAAATAAAGAATACATAAAAAATAATAGATTATCTATGGACCGTTTGGGGGCACCCAGCAAGAGAAGCTCAACGAGGTTTGCCCTCCATAATATATATATATAGTAATATCAGGGAGTTGAAGTGTTCACTGTCTTGCAAACTCTCTCTTTAGTGAACAGACTCTCATTTAAAGAGTGTTAAGTGAAACAAAAAGAGTCTTGGTTCTCCATAATAAATATCAGTGTATGCATTTACAGTATTCTACACTTCCTTGGGACTGTTGTCCACTATGGTTCGGAAATTGTAAATCTCTATATTTCTCCAGCGTTACAATTTCATCTGTCTCCACGCACACATTTCAACATATTAAGTGGAACTTAATAGCATCTCATATTTTCACAGCAGTGAAATGGATAATAATTTATGCCTCTCAAGTTCTAGGAGAAAAATGCCAAAGTTGCCAAAAATAACAGCGCAATAGGAAGAGAAAATAGGATGCAGGATGAAATAAAACAAAAGTAGATAAAAGACTAAAGGAAACCGACCCATTATTAAACGTGTTTTTTCGACGCAAAGAAATACGCATTTTTTTTCTTCTAAATTTCCGCTTCCAAAGCGATAAAATAATAAACCATAGACAACTCCCTGTCATTTACCTTATCTAATAAATACAGGCAAAAATGTAATTTGCCCTTTTGCTGGCACATTGTTGGATAGGTAGATTTCCTTTTTAACCTTTTAGTAGCATAAACCTTTTGAATCATTTTTAATTAATAAAGTCTTTCCTGGCTAAACTCAAAATCATGGGAAAGCCTATAATAATTTCCTAACGCCATAGGAAGGAAACATCCTCCTCAAGCAGACGTCAACTGAGATATTAATGTTGCTGAATAAATGCCCTTTATAGTCAGGGCGAGACTCTGATTGCTCAGCTACAAACAATAATGTGCATCCTGTTCCTACAATCAGCTGCTGTAAGGTCAACAGAGGCAAAACGCTAGGAATTATTATGTTAGCCTTTAAAGGCGCATGTACTTCGAACCTTGTAAAGATGTGTGGAGGTATTCTCAAAATTGTAAGTTGCTGGCTAGATCAATTGTTTAGAAATATTTAAATTCTAGAACTAGGTCAGCGGCATATTTGTAATGTAAGGAAGGTTACCTTAAGGGTGGTAGATAAGTGGAACAGCCTCCCACCATAAGTAGTAGATGGTGATACAGTGAGGGAACATCCATGGGACAAGCATAAAGCTATTGTGAATCTAAGACAAGACCAAGGACTGATTTTCCATGGGCGGACTAGATGGGCCAAATGGTCCTTACCTACCATCGAATGCTAGGCTTCTTTCTCATTGACTTTACCATGAATTATAAAATGCCCATTTTTGTGTTTTTCACACAAAAATGGGCAGCAAGCCGGGAAGGTGCTTAGTAAATACACCATTGGAGAGATTCTTCTATGAGTTGTTTCATATGCACTCACACAAGAGCCGATAGCGAGATTCTCATGTCAACCGAGCTATTGAAGCCAGAGGAAAAATCTAATTTGTTCCTATGAGACCTACAGGAGGTCCAAAACAAGCTAAAGCCTTACCTGTCCAAAATTATTTTTACCCCACAAACATTTCTTGCAGGCTTCTACTCTATCTATCTATCTATCTATCCTATCTATCTATTATCTATCACCCTCATATTCCTATCATCATCTATCTATCCATCACTCCTCTATCTATCATCTATACTATCAGATCTATCTATCTATCACTATCTATATCCATCACCTATATCTCTCTATCTAATCTATCTATCTATCTATCTATCTATCTATCCATCATCTATCCATCATCTATCTATCCATCTATCTATCTATCTATCTATCTATCTATCTATCTATCTATATCTATCTATCACCACTCCATCTATCCATCACCTCTCTACAGTATATAGCCCCCTTTACCTAATGTATTGGTTCGTCTTAGTCTGTCAATTTTTTAGTTTTGTTATGTTACGAAGTGCTGCGTAAATAGTTGGTGCTATATAACTAAAAGATAATACTACTACTAATAATAATCTGAATACCTATCTCCGAACCATCACTGGCTAACGGCAAATCAAGGAGATGTCTGTAATGCAGAACAGCTGGACCGTGATCTCATAGCCTTTGGAAGATAAGCTGCGAGTACATTCTGCTCTTTGTCCCTATGTCATTCCTCTGAAGTAATTTAATTAAGGATATAACTGTCTCTCTGGGAAAACAAAAGAATGACTGCTATGAACAATTTTGCCATATGCTACATTTCCCCTCTCAGAAAACACACACTCTATAGTATTCAATGTCTAAAAGAAAAATGAATGTATTAACATCTCTTCAACAGACGCCTAAGGAAATTTGACGTTAGGATTAAGATTATAGGGGCAACAATAACAGGAACTTAACTTGGCATTGATGAATATACATACATAATTGATACAAATTGCTTTAAAAAAATGTAACTCACACACCTCAACATCTGTTATGGAGAAATTCCACCAAAATGTTTTTATTTTATTTTTATGTAGATTAGTATGATAAAAGTTTTTGATGAATGTCTTTCCAAAAAAATAACGCGTGTATTTCCTCCCAAACCATGTGTTTGTTTTTATAAATTACAATGATTATACTATATTAGTAGAACATATTATTAAACAAAATATCGGAAAAATAATGTTAGATGAATAGTAGATTATTGTTATTATATTGATATATTGATATCATATGATATTTTGAACACATCTGCTCAGCATGACAGGAAAATATCTGCAAAAATGTGTCCTATACTCAATGAAGCAGGTATCGGTCTATAGATACTTATATATAATATATATATATAATATATAATATATATATATATTTATATATATACTGTGTGTGTATATATATATATAATATTTTATTACAGATGTCCTTAAACTGCTAGCTCAGCAAGTCAAAAGGAACAGGTGGTTTACCTGATGTGACCCCGTTAGCCACCACTGCATTGACCATGTCCTGTGATAAAAGGTGTTTATTGAAAACTTATCTTTCAACAAGGTTTATTGTTATCTTTCATCTCTTACTTACGTAGTTCCAAAACATTTCCTATTCCTACTCCCATTGGGGGTCACAAATATTCTTTACATTGAAATGGATGTGTTTCTTTGCTAAAGAGTGCCCATAAAGGTGGTATTAATATTACTTGAACTTGACAAAGTCCATATAGTATATACATATACATATCATATACATAGAACCTAATATCAATACAGAAGTATACCCTTAACAAGTAGTATAGTTTTGATTGCACATTATTATTATTTCTCATTATTTAAAAGTTTACTGTGACAAAATAACAAACTTGTTTTTGCTTCTTTCCACATATATTTCTCCGAAAATAGTGCCCAAAATTATGTCTATGATAAGATTTTGCTGACTCAACTAATTGCACCAACCACGATTGTGTAATTAAAACGTGTATTCTACCAAACATGACAAGCAATCACTCTGCGGTCAAATTTTATTGGGTCATAAGACGTATAATAAAAACTTGACTTATGCAGATGTGCAAATATCTCACTGGCTGTATTACAAATATTTTTATAGACTTTCAATGTCATCTTTAAAAAACACTATTAAAAAGTCCCAAAACATAACCAGGCAGTTTAAAAAAACAACACTATGCAATGTGTTCAATATGTGTCCTTAGAAAGTTCAAAGAACAAGTCCAATTAAAGGGACAGTTTATTGTCCCAACACCCCATATAAAGAAGTAATATGTACTCCTCCATGGTTGGACAATTCTTGCCACTGATTGGCAACTTCAAGGAGCCAATCAGTGGCAAGATAGTGCTCCTATGGAACACAGAGTTGTCACTCCTGCTCATCATATAGCTGGGGGGGGGGCAAATCCATATGGGGGAAATTATGTAGAATCCCCCATATATTTACGAGACAGGCAGCACGAAACCACACGAGTCTAACCTGACTCCATCAGTACTCCCCATGCAAATTTTTAATGTAGATGCTGCTTTCATTTCAATTACTTTTTTATTTTTATAGCTAACAGTAATTTTTACATTTTAGCTGAATATACAGGGGTAGTTTTAAAGATCAAAATATGAATTGTAGTGTCTGGCAGGCTAAGCAAATACATTGTAGCCTATCAATCATTTTATCCCTTCCTCCGTTTTAACCACATACAAATAATATTAAAAAAAATGTAAGGAACTTTTTAAATGGCGATGGCAACAACATAGCAGCTCTTCCTTTTGTGTGGGGAATGATGCTGGATTTAGTTAAACAAGCGGAGAAAACACATTTTTCAAGAACAGCTTTCAGCATCTCAGTTTAAATATTGCACACAATATATTGTATACAATGTATTAATAATGACACAATAAATTAATTATAATGAAGGAGCTCAGACTTCAAGCTCATTGCCCTTGATCAACATTTTTGATCTTTACTCTACTAGTTAAGACTGATATAACTGAGATTTATATTTTACTCATTTTCCACTTTCCTAGCCAGACATAAAAGATTTTCCCAGTCATTTCTCAGCCCTGACTGTCTAACCCTTCATCTCGAAAAGCCATCCCTGCGACTTTCGCAAACTTGGATTACTCCACTGCGGTGAGGATATTCTAACCACTGCTTGTAAAATGAGAACGCGTATGGAACATTTCACTGGCGGGTGTGAAGGCGGATGCTGAATAATGTCTGAATCCACATTATTTCTTTAGAAGTCATAACATTCACATAGTAAGAGAGAGGTTAGAGCTGATGGGAAAACAAGTAGAGGTTTAGGTGACTGGAAGTATTGTCAGGCCCCACTGGCCCTTATCTGGCATGGTCGTGGTGTTGGCAGCAACCGGATGTGACCTGTGATCTCCGGAACTTGAGTAATAGCTGGCGGTTGAGGAATGAAGGTCGGATGATGGAACAAAGTAATTGATTATTATATGCAAACTCTGCTGTAGGCAGCAAGGATAGCCAATTATGTTTGAAGATGTGTGATATAGCAGCATAAATATTGTTCACATGTTTTGGGTGGTCTGCCATCCAATCTGATAAGGGCCTCAATCAATATAGGGGAGGAGCGGACCCCTGTAGGGCCATAAAAACCCCACTGAATTATTCCTGATTGTCCCATTGTTCTGGAGCTTTGGTCCCTTTGTGTCCCTGGACTCCAGTCTTCAGAACTACCACCCGTTGCTGAACTACAGTGTCTTCTTCGGATTACCTGGTATTTGATCTCTTACTCGCCTCTTGGATTACCCTGTTTGCCATTGCTGTTGACCTATGTCTATTGCTCTACATCTATTATTTGCCCCCTATATCTAGTGGGTTCTGGTTACCTAACACCGCAGACCACATGATAGGGGTGTTTGGCAAAATATAGCATCTCTTGCTACTGCACTCTGTACCAACCCTGACAAATACATCTTAAAACAAGGAGTCATAATCTAAAACTAGTCAGTCAGAAGTTAACTTTTCTGAGGTGGTGGTAGATAAATGTAACAGCCTACCATCAGAAGTGGTAGATTCTAATACAGTATGGGAATTTAAACACGAATGGGATAAGCATAAAGCTTGAATCTAAGGCAAGACCAAGAACTGATTCTCTACATTAGGAAAAATAGGCTAAATTGCCCAAATGGTACTTATCTACTATAAAATTCTATGTTTCTATTAATTGTTAAGTTGACTCATATTTATTTATTTATGTCTCCCTTTAGGTTGTGGAGACTCACCAAAAGTTATATAAGATATGCCAACCACTCAAACAATGAGTTTCCAAAAAAGTTATTATCAGAAATTAGCTATTCTGATATTCGTCTAGTAGCACCGACTCATGGGAAATTGTGTGGCTAAGTCACAACCTTTCGGAATTATAGTAAATTTACTTGCTAACAGTAATAAATAAATAAAAAACAGTTTTATAAAGGTTTATATTAGAAAAATACCTGTGAAACGGTATTTTTTACGCTTATTATGTTTTATAGGAATTAACTAATATTAAAAATTTATATCTGAAACAATAATTATGGCTCCATTATCTTTTATTTATATAGCGCACAGAATTTATGCAGCCCTCTATAGAATACATACATTCAAGAGGTATGACAAAAGCACACTAAGACAAACCGATAGATTGGGCAAAGAGGGCTTTTACAATACAGAAAGGTACAGTTTAAATTGAAATATGATTTTTTTTTATAAGAAAAAAATGTTAATTAGGGCTCAAAGTAATAATTCAAAAATATCAAACTAATTATGAAACAAAAGAGGCCCACAGTTAATATCACAGTTTCTCTGGATTCTTTTGTTCTTTTACTATATCATTTTGGTCATAATTTAAGTCAAAAACTGAAGAATTAAAAAAAAAACAACGTCTGTGAACTTAGAAATTCATAAATGTAATTAGCCGTGTCTCTCAAAAGTTATTATATTAAATCACATTTAGTTTCACCTTGCAGACTGGTATTTCAATACAGCGATATAACGTGTCACGCTACAAAGTACAAAGGGTTCCATATAAATGTAACACTATATTGCCTATAGCATCTCCGACTCCATATCTAGAACATAATGTGATTGGGGAACGGTCATGAGCAAACTACTCTCAATACTGATATCTGCAGCTCATGTTATATATGACATGTATGTTAGAAACGGAATGGTCCAATCAGAAGGAACATTCTTTTGGTTGCTTCAGTGTTAATACCACATTCAAACTCTGCATTAGAATCACTTTTTGTACATAACTAACCACTCTAAATCCATGGTTCCACCTTGGACTGACATGTTATGAGTTCATGTTGAACTTTCACATGTTAAGGTCAAGTTGTTTATGTTTGAATATAAGTATATCCCCTACAATGTGAGAACTTATACGCAATGTAAATACCATAGGAAAAGAAATCTCCAATACTTACAAATGGCAGAAAATAACACTTGCCCTCTCACAGTCAGTGACATCATGTGTCTCAGGACATTAATGTGACGCATGGCGTATTTCTGGAATGAACCCCTTAAGGACAATGGGCGGTTCCTAAACCCATTGAAAACAATGGATTTTGAGCCCGTATATGTACGGGCTTTGTAATTAAGGGGTTAAAAAGAGCTGTCTCATATATTGTGATGTGGCAAGGTTATAAGTGAACTTTTCAGCATTGCCTTGGTAGAAGTTCAAACAGGAGCTTTCCCTTCCCCCACAAAAACATGTAGGTTGCATGTTAGGAGGCCTTCGATGTTTTATTAAAGGCATATCTATTTAATACTGCATATTTCTACCTTTCAAAAGGTGGCACACTAGGCAAGTGTCTTCTTGGGAACCTTGTTTGTTTAGAAGTTGGGTTTATTCAGAGAAGACAGATATTCCTTTTCCTACATAGAGCCAAAGCTACATTTCATATGTACTTTAGAAAGTAACCTCAAACCTCACCTAAAGTTGGTCTATCCAATCCACATTTCATCTCGGCATTTGGTTGGTCTTGCAATTTTTCTGTTAAAAAAAAACAAAAAACAAAACCTGGCAGATTTTTTCTATAACTCATATAAAGGTTGCAAATTCTCACTAAATTTTCATTAATAATAATAATACATTAAGTATTGCATTTTTCTAGCAAACCTTGGAAACAAGTACATATTGTACATGTATCAAATAACATATAAAATACAATAAAAATCGTTCACGATAGCAGGATACCACCAGAAAAATGTAGACCTTATTAAACCAAAATGTGCGATCTGTTGGCCAACCTACTCTAATGTATCTCAGATTAGTTTTTTAAAGCATTCATTTTAGATTCCTCCTTTTGTAGAGATCATTCATTTGCCAAATACGTATTTTTTCTTTTATGATTACGTTAAATGAATTAGGGCTGCATATTATAAACAAAAGCTTTTGAAGAGTTGTAAATGTGTTATGGATAAACAGGATCATCTTAGATATTTATATACTTCTTTTAGCCATCATAAAATATGTAATGAACACTTTCTTGTGCATGGAGCTAAATCTGCAACCTCCCTTCTGTACTTTGTTAATTAGTTACATTGGATATACAGCAGGATATAAAGTTATTTTATAACAATAATTTTTGATCCCATAGAATAGGAAACAACGGTCCCCAAATACACTTTAAATTAACTATAGGGCTCATTGAGTTTCACATTTACAAAACAATGAGAAATCTGAGCAATCAAAATTATAATAAAATAATAAATGTAATTGACCCAAAAAAGAAAAGCAATCCAATTAAAGCTGTACCATGTAGAAAGAATCCTATACATTTCCTGCTCTTAATCCTTTCTTCCCAACTCTCACCAAAGAATCTGCTTATCAGCATTCCTTCTTCTTTGTGATTAATGATAATGCAATTTTCTTGATAAATACATTGTGCATTTTTTTATGTCTTAGCTATTCATATGTCTCTAGAAGCACTATTTTAGCCAGCAAGGACATTTCTACTTTAAAACAATTTACTAATCCACTTTCCATCTATTTTTATCTTTTTTTTTTCTGCAGTTGTTATTTTTAACATGTTTAAGAAGTTCAACTCATTTTATATACACGTGTATAAAATACAATTATTTCCTTGCTGCTGTATATTTTACTACATAAAATAGAAAAGTAATTTGTTAAATTGGTATTGCTTCATTAAGATACCAATGTTTGTTTTCAGTTGACCCAATACTCTCTTTCTAAATTCAGAAATTTGTTAAATGAGGTATTTTAGCCCAGTCTACTAGACAAACTCCCTGAAGAATGTAGAAATCTCGCTAATTGTAATGCTTATTATACAAGGACGACCAAGCTCTTCTTGCACCAGGAGCTCACTGGGGTTGGCCCTTCATAACGAACAGTGAATGACTTTATTGCCATAAAGAATCAGCTCAGTCTGGTGTTTGAGCAGGGGACATCACCCAAAATGTCACATGACTGACAACAATGGCCGCCTCCAGGTCTGAAGCAACGGAACAAATATAACAGGTCTTTGTAGATGTCTTTAATAATTGTATACAATCCTTCTTTAAGTACAAGTTATTTGTTCTGTTACATGACTAAACAACACAATGCATGACATAACTGCAGAATATGCAATAATAAAAGCATAAACATAATTAAAATATTTGTAGTTGTCATAATAAGATATTGTATGACTCAACTGTCTTGTAGTCTTTTACTTTTGCCCATGTTATCCAGCCAGTTACGCTACACTATTACTCATGTGATAATTCACAAAAATTAATATAGTGTGGATTGCAATATTATTAGTTTGTATAGCACCATCATATTCAGCAATGATTGTACAATGGGTAAACAGGTCATAATAGGTAATCAATCACATACCATTTTGAAATTACAGAAGTAAAAGTTAACGAGGGCATTGCTCAAACAAGCTTACAATCTAAAAGGAGGTGTGTGTGTGTTTGGGGGGGGTGTTACACAACTAGATACTGATGAGCCAATAGTCTGTTATAGTAAGAGAATATTTAAAAGATATTGGAATATTAATAAAAAATATATATAGTCATAATATAGTCATGATAAGTATTGCAAATGTACCATATATCATGAATAACGAATAATTATATTTATAAGTCAAGCAGCCTGGATTTTAGTAAACGTGTTTCTATTTCTGAATGATGACAGCAAGTAAATGCTTTGTTTTTCTGCATTTTTCCTGTTCTTCCGCAATTCCATTTCCTCGAGGTCACAATGACATAAATACCATACGTACGGAGTAAATCCTCTGAAATTATTTTTAGTAAATCAGGAAAGTATAGAAAGACCAAGGTCAATGGAGACAATTTTAGTGGCAATTAGACCCTAATTGTTGGAAATCTATGTTCAACGCCACATATCCATCTGTACTCCATTATACTATAATTTCACGTTCATTCCTATTATTGTGCTCGCAGTGGGCAGGAATTGTGAAGGGTTAAACATTGCCAAATGGAGGCGTTTTGTCATATTATACTACTGATCTCTACAGCAACGCAACGCCTTAACACAAGATGCTGGCGCCGTTCTCCTCACGTCCCTGTTCTGTTTTGGATCTAAATGATCTCAGAACGTCACTGCACACGCGTGAAGCTGGTTTTGACGTGCGTGCAATTATTTTATTGAGTAAATAAAATGTCAACGTTGCTCAAAAAAAGCCCCCAAAAAGTACAAATTATTTTAACTCCCTTCCTACGCTATGTGCATTTTGGATGAGGGCGGAGGAGGGGAAACAACTCTGCAAATGCTTATTGTCTCTGGGAGAGGTCGTGAGTTGTTGCTCCAGACTTCAGGATCTGGTTTTATCAAAGCGAACATGGGGCCTTCTTCATTCTTTGACTTTAACCAAAAATTGGATCTCAAGCTGGCTTTTACCAAGAAGCTTTGCACCAGTTCTAACCTCTGCTGCCAAAATCGGCACTAAAATGACACCAAAAATAACATAAAAAAGGATGCTGTCGAGAACTGCATTTTTTTACTGTGCTGAGAATAACAGTTATAAATCTCAAATATTCATAATTTCAAGTATGCTGCAGGATAATGTTCCTTCATACGGTCTACCTTGGAGGATTTACATGGTAATCACTGCGAAGTACAGAACAATATTCTTTAAAGTCACTTATACTTCACGTTACCCTCATTATTTAATACTTGTAGACATGAGGGGAGATGATCTAGATACGGAACATTTTCTAAAAATACCACGTAGAAGTGATACCTTTTGGCAAGCTCACTGGCAATACCGTTAATTATTATATAAAAGAGAAAATTAAAAAGATTCTAGCACAAAATGCAACTAAGTTAAAACAATGATTCAAGAGAGATGTGACAAATGGGAATTCGGTAAAAAGGGAATATTTTACACAATAAAGGTAACAGAAAATATTTTCTAGATTTTAACCCGTGCATTTGTTCTTCACAAAGAAATATAAATTGTTAAAATATGTAAATATTTGAAAAATATATGTGTATAAATACATTGTTACTTAGTTCTTTTTAACCTGGCTTAATCTGCTATGTTACCCTCATGGGGTAATTCTAAGGAGTACTAGAAATAGATCACTTGTTTGGTAAATGGACCTTTCATTTTTCATCATGACCCAATGCAGTAATATCACATATCACATACACTCATGACCCTGTTTGTTTACTTACAATGAGGAGCTGTTGGGCCACAAGGAAAGCCCTGCCACGTGGCCCACTACTATAATGGTACCTAAAACACATTCTGGAAACAGTAATCAAAGAAGCTTGACTCTTTTTTTTGTATTTCATTATGTCAGATGTTCTTTGTAATTATAGTAGTAAATACTATTGTACAGTCCAGTGCTTGGTACACCAAGGGCACTTCTTCTTCCTTGACCCCAATTCTCACTCATCCAACATTGTTTGAAAGTGGGTTGGGGGCCCCCGGTTTCATTTACTTATATTTATCTAAATGTGTGAGTTGCAGGTGAGGACATATGAGTTTGCAAGTAGTGCACAAAACTTAAAGTCACAAGCACACATAGTTCTCTGCCAGCATCTCATATATTAGTGAATGTACAAGTTGCTTTATGGGTGTTAGCATGCGACCAAAGTCAAGTCTGGTCAGATCACTTAACCTTCAACTGACCACTTGACTTAGTGAATAGACCTCAATGCATTACAGACATAAACAGTCCAGTAACCAACCAATATGTTTGCTTTGAAAGTAAAATGCTGAAGAGCCGGCAGAAGGTGGTAAGTCATAAATGAGGCTAAGGGTAATAGACTATGTTTTAACATCAAAATCTAAGATTCGTTATATTAATGGTTTTGTTCTGAATGCTAAGTTATGTATTCAACAATTCTCCAACATGCTATTATTGTTATTATTAATTATTATTATTATTGTCTTTATATTGTTTTGGCAGGTTCAGGGGTGTCTTAGAACTGCCATTACACATAATAACGTCACATTTAAAACAAATACAAAAATAATTGAATGGTATATGACTTTGATCTCCCCAACCAGCCTTTTGAGCAGGGATGTCCAAAGTCCGGCCCGAGGGCCAATTGCGGCCCGCGTTCCTGACTGATAAGGCTCCCCAGATAAGTTGCCCAAATATAGATCTGTTTTTTTTTTATATTAAAGGCAGAGTGATCTAACACCTGTTTAGATTTGTCATCCAAGTCACAAAATGAAAAATATGCTGTTTTCAATAAACTTTGCATAAAATAGTTAACTTGCATTTAATTTTAATGGTTCAAAGAATGTCAGGCAAAATGGTCGGCCCTCGCACACGTTCACTTCATCAAATCTGGCACTCTTCGAAAAAAGTTTGGACCTGCCTGCCTTTGAGAACTATGGTGAAGCTGTGAGAGCAAGTACCTCAGAGTCTGCAGCCCCCAGATCTACCCCTATGCCTAGTATGCCAAGGCAAGAACACACCCTGTAGTAGCATTGACATAAACTCATACATAGGTCTACATACAGTATCTCAGAAATATGTTCTTGTCCTGGAAGCCACTGATCACTCATTTTAATTTTAAATGATTTAATTTTCTTTATTACACAATCTTTAATTTATGAGGCTTTTAATGAAACAGACCAAATATAGATAAGGTCACTGGTAAAAGAAGTGTTAGTGCTTGAGACATTTCTGGTGAGATCAAGTCCAAGTATACAGGATTTAGAATTGTGCATATAGCAAGGTGGTCCCAACTAAGCAAAGTGTATACATCTATTATAGTGTAAGCTTCCAAGCAAGGTCCTCTTCCTCTAATGTATCGGTCTGCCTTAGTCTGTCAGTTCTAGTTGTGTCATACCTCTGGGATATATTTATTGTAGAAGAGCTGTGTAAATTATTTATTATTATTATTATTATTATTATTATTATTATTAAAAAAACACAAACAAGTATATAGTGATCCGAGAAGAGATTTCACGGTTATATGTTCTCACATAAAGACCACTATTTTCCAATTTACCTTCTGTAAATTTACAATTTACAGTGAGAGATATTAGAGGTACAGGAAAAACTCTTGCAACAACACTGGGGTGGTCTAGAGCCTCCATCAGTACCTGATGACATTGCAGCATTGGAGGAAGTCTTAGGAAATGTATTTACTATAAATGAGAAAATCATCCATCAGTCTGGAAAGTTTGGAAAACCACATGTTTTAGGGGAACTTTTTTTTGAGCATGTTCATAAGCAAAATAACAAAAACCTCCTTAGGCTAATTGGATTTGAATGCTAACAATATATACATCGTATCTGTTTTATTTATAGTGCTCTTGAAGTATGTGCTGTTTATGGTAACACACTGGCCCAAGCTAAATTTGGATTCTGTTTTGTCTAAGTTCTATATTTAGAAAAGTACGAACTTTCAGCAGAAATAAAGTTGCTAAATATGTTTTCTTTTTACTTGCAATTACAACCCTTTGATTTCGAAATTCCTGTCTTGGAGACCCTTTTTTTTCTGTCTATCAGCAGATATTGCTAATGGCAGATGATTAAGCCAACGCTTCCCCTGCAGAGAATGAAAACAACCACAAGTGTGCACCAATTTTATACGTCAAGATCATGCATAAAAATAATACTCATCCTGTTATGGTTGTGAAAGTTACCTCTCCCAAGACAGGAAAAAACTGGTCATACGCTCACATTTAATAGCAAGTCGGAATAACAGCCTCATGTGCACAAGCTTTCACCTTGAGAAAGGACTGATTTTGACATCAGCTTTCAGGCTGAACATCATATTTAACTATGATAATGTAGATAATACTTTGAATAATAATACTAATATTTGCTTTTATTTAGAAAGTGTCCACAGATGCACCTAATATGAACCTTTACCATTTACAATATAATACAGACGGAAGCACAGCTGCGATGCTGCGTAGATAATGGGAATGGAAATCCGTAGGATCGGCATCAGGGGTTAACTTGGTGCAACTTGGCCGGCAGAGACCACTGGTCTCCGTACTCCAACAGTTAACAGTTCGTACGAATGACTAATAAAATCTCTTGTACGGACCTCTAACTGTTGGAGCAGGGAGACCAGTGGTCTCCGCCGGCCAAGTTGCTGCACCAGGATTTTAGAAGTCTGTACGAGCGACTCTGTTGGTCGCCAGCAGGGGGCTCGTCAGCCATCAACTAATGAAGTAACGGTATGCTTCATTGGTTGATGGCAGAGGAGGCACCTGAAGGCGACCAATAGAGTTGCCCGTACGGACATTTTAAATCCTGGCGCCAAAGCTGCTGAGTAGTCTGTACCGCCTTAACCCCGTATTAACCCTTTCTCCAAAAAAAAACGGCAAAAAACTGAGAAGAAAAAAAACGAACACGAATAATGTACACGAATATTCGCCCGAACTGAACACAGGAATGGACGAATTTTCGCGGAATACAAATACTTTTTCCCCCACGAAGACAAACGCGAAGACGAACGCGAAGAGTTGGCCAGCGCCCAAGTCTAGTAAAAACTATAATAGTTGCTATTTCTTGCATATGGGAATTACCACAATGTGACACACACATACTGTCTCTCTTTAAAATAGGAACACTATATCCCATGCACATCCTTGACCTCCTCTTAAACAACTGGCAAAATCTGTTTTCAATTAGGTATGCCCTAATTACACCCATCTGCAATCAACCTTCTCTTGACCTCTATACTCCAGCTGTCTGGCTTTATTCTCTGATTTTAGCCACTAAGAACACTCACAGCCTCAGTTTCTCAAATACTTCTTGTGTGCCTTCCAGCTGTATTTTACATATTACACATGCTTTTTTTCTCCAAAAGTCTTCATTGCATTTTTTTTATTTGGCATTACTCTGTTTACATGGTGAAACGTCTTTATTTCTGTTACCACCTATTATAGATTCAAAGTCCATCCGACTCTTAACTCATTTGCATTTTCACCTTCCCTTTTGGGGTTTAATATCACTTCTATGCTGATTATACTTAAATGGTTTTGTACATATCTACATAGATATGTCACAAACAAGTTTCCTATTTCCATACACTGACTACCTACAACACAATATTCAAAAGCATGCAATTTTACAAGGTTCAGGTGCACATTAACATAAATTGTTTTGTGAGTATTAACATGTGAGAGTGCCTAACTTCATTAAAGACTGGTTAGTATGGTTAACCATTAACTCAAATTACCTCTTGACCACTGGACCCAGCCCTTCTATTTTGTTACCTTCCACTTCTGGCTGCAGAAGTGGAAGCTTTTTGCTACAGTCATGTAAAAAAAAAAGTACAGACTCGGATGAACAACAACCCATGACATATTAAAACCATGTCATGATTTATTCAACAAAAATAAAGCCAAAATGGAGAAGCCGTGTGTAAAAAACTAAAGTTATGATTACATATCTTGTAGAACCACCTTTAGTAGCAATAACTTGAAGTAATTCTTTTCTGTATGACTTTATCAGTTTCTCACATCATTGTGTAGGAATTTTGGCTCACTCTTCTTTACAACATTGTTTCAGTTCATAAGGTTTGCAGGTATTCGTTTATGCACAACTCTTTTAATGTCTTGCATTTCAGTCAGGTTGAGGTCTGGACTTTGACTAGGCCATTGCTACACCTTTATTCCTTTCTTTTTCAGCCATTCTGTCATGACCCAGTTTTGGCCAACCTTTAGCTGTGGAAGAATCTTCTGGTATACAGAAGAGTTCATGGTTGACCCAATGACTGCAACCTTTCCATGTCCTGTGACTGCAAATCATCACCCCTCCACCACTGCTCTTGACCACTGGTATGAGATGTTTGTGCTGATATGCAGTGTCTGGTTTTCACCAAACATGGCGCTGTGCATTATGGCCAAACATCTCTATGTTGCACTCATCTGTCTAAACGACATTGTTCCAGAAGTCTTATGTTTTGTTCAGATGCAACTTTGCACACCTAAGTTGTGCTGCTATGTTCTTTTCAGAGAGAACAGGCTTCTTTCATGGCAATCCTTCCAAACAAACCATACATTTATCATGGTAACTGAGGCCTGCCGAGTCTGAGATGTTGGGTTTTTTGCAATTTTTCTGAGCATTGTACGGTCTGACCTTGGGGTAAATTTGCTGGGACATTCTAGCAAGATTGGCAACGGTCTTGAATGTTTTCCACTTTTGAATAATCTTTCTTACTGTAGAATAATATAGTTTAAATTGTTTGTAAATGGCTTTGGAACCTTTCCCAGATTGACTGGGAGCAACGTTTGCTACTCTAAGATCATTACTGATGTATTTACTCCTTGTCATTGTGTTAACACACACCTGAATGCTCCACACCAGCAAACAGCTCCTATAGATTAGCAGGACCTTTCTGCTACTTAGCATCTTAATTCCTATGGCAGTAAGGGTGTACTTAGTTTTTCACACATGGCTTCTCCATTTTAGCTTTATTTTTGTTGAATAAATCATGACAGAGTGTAATATGTCATGTGTTGTTGTTCATCTTAGGTTTTTTGGACTTGTTAAAGAGCAGCACACGACTGTATATGCTAGTAGTTTTAAACTATACATACTAACATTGGTACTAAAAATTATTTAGCTGATATCTGAAGAAACACCATGTAAATACCTTTGATATATTCAAATCACATTCTCTTGATAGGGAGTTGTTTATATTCATGTACATGTCATCCGTAATCATTGTGCATGAAACTGCAAAACATGCAAAATATACAAAAATGTACAAGTAAATACATTCATTTTTAATAATTATATAATTATCTAAAGTCATACGTAATTGGAAACAAGAACTCACATTTACCAATTGCAGTTAAAGTGTTTAGAACGCATGCTGTCCTATTTAGTTCCTTAGAGGACTATCTTCATATTAGTCATGGAACAGGAAAATGACAACTTAATTTTTGTTTGATGCAATCTTGTGTGGGAATGCTGATAAATTGCCAAGCTATAAAATATAAAGTAAATATATAAGTGGTGTACAGACAACGGTGATGACATTCTATACTGGTTATGTGCAGCCTCCCTTGTAACTGGCCCACTGTAGAGTACTGGGGAGCCTGATCATCCGATACTCCAATCAGCCCCTGGCAGAGGGGGCCTACTGTTCCCCAGACCTGCTGCCCTAAGCCTAACCCAGAATGTACTGCCATACCGTTTATATCGATAAGATATTTTTGGCAATGAAAAAATATAATCTGACAGCAGATAAGAACCATTTGGTCTGTAAAGCCCTCATTTTTATTTGGTTCTTGGTCTTACCATATATGAAGGATAACCTTATGTCATATGTATGTTTCCATTTCTTCAATGATTAACCTCTACCACTTCCTCTTCTCATTAAAGTTACATTTTCTTACATTGCATGTAAGCCCCCAGCCCTCTAGACTATGACCCCTTGTCTTAAAATCTTTTCTTCTGTGAAATATACTTCCCTCCTGTTATTGAATACCAACATATTTGTAAATGATTTTACACCCCCCGCATATCTCCTCCAACCTATACATATTAAGATAATTAAGTATTTCCTCACTGATTGACCTATACATCATGCAGGGTCAGCTCATCTATTCTTGCATAGAAATTTGCAGTGATCCTACTCATAATACCCAATGAATTCAGGGACTCAAAACCATAACTCTTTTACAATCTTTCTTTCCATCTTCCACTTTAGTAATGATAAGTGATAGTTAAAGAGGAACCCTTTTTATTACTAGCATCAGAATCAAAAATATATTTTCAAACATATTGCAGTTTCCTTTTTTTATGATAATGCTTTATGCCAGCTGCGTATTTGCCACTTATGTTCTAACTCTGTTACCTTAGCCCCCTTCTTTCCGAGACAAACACCTTGGCTCTGTATCATACTGCCTGTGGTAAACAATAGAATGGCTTGTTGTTAATCACCCAGCCAGACTCTCTTTCTAATGAAAGTCTATGGGGGAACAGACTTTACTAGACTAGCCATAAAGAATCAGCTTAGTGGGGTGATTGTCCATAGGAAGGGGACTCCATGTTTTTCCACCTGGCCATCGTTTATGTGGCTTGGGATTCTAGTGCTTGCCCAAAAAGGCTTGGAGAGGCATTGGCTGATGGACTTGATTCGCGATTCAACAGTATTTTGTGCTGTCTGCTCCTATTAACCTATCCATGCTTTATCCTTCAACTCTGTTCATGTATTTGTTTTAATGTTTTTAATCATTGTATATGCAAATATCTTCAGTTATAAAATGAACCATGAAATGTGTTTTGAAAAAGAGAACATGGTAAGAAGATTATTTTAATGTTATTTTTTATATTATAAATTGCTGCAATATTTCCTAATCTGTGTCTTTCTAAAGACAGTTGTAAAAATAGCTTAATAGTACATTTAATAATTATTTTAAAGTTATCATTATGTTCCAAAACATGTTTCAAAAAAGGATAACTTACTAATAACAGTGATTTACTTTTTCTCGGAAGTAGTTGTCAACACATTTCCACCTGCCATTCCTTGTAGAAATTACTAATGTTCTAGAAATGAAAATATACTGTCAGCTTACAGATATTTAATATTACATATTAGTAAGTGGAATGTCAACAACATAAGATAATTCCAGTGAGTAAAGAATTATATTTATTAAATTATGATTTTTAGAGACTTTGCAGAAGACATTTGATGGCTTATATATGTGCAATGGACTTTGTGAGTATATATATATATATATATATATATATATATATATATATATATAATGTAATGCATTTTAAAAAACCCTAAAATTATTCTATAACTATATTTATGTATTCTCTCTCTTTATATAACCATAATTGTAAAGTTGCAGAATTTGTCATCATTATATAAAGGATATCAACTTGCATCTCTAAAGTTTGTATGGCCATTTTACTTATGCACTTATCCATAGGCATACACATTATCATGTATTATGTGTGTTATAATAGAGCAACATATAGATAAGGACTGCTGCTACAGTTCCTTATAAAGGGGTATTTGGGGTTTAATTGACAAATGATAACGAAATATTGAGTGCTGCATAATCACAAAGAGCCGTTGGCTCTGAAAATCTATTGTCCCTTTTTTAATATATTTTAAAAAAGGAGATTATGAGGAATTTGGAGCAAAAAGAGGCTAGATGGCTGTGTGGAATCTAAAACGAGACCAAGGACTGATTAAGGTTTGAGTCTCTACAGCAGGCTGAATAATTCTTCTCTAACGTCAAGTTCTATATTTCTATTTTATGTTTCTTATGTGTGCCTATCGAAGGAAGACCCAGCTTACATGTTTGCTTGGTAGGACTCCAAGGTAGCAAATTCACGCAGTTGAAGTCGTACGGACCTTTAACTCTTGGAGCGGGGAGACCATGGTCTCCCCAGGCCAAGTTCCCCGCCAGAAGTTAAAGGGCCGTGTGAGCGGCTCTATTGGTCGCCTGCAGGGGCCTCCTCTGGCATCTGGCACTGTCAGGAGTTGAGTGCACGGCCCTTTAACTCCTGACAGAGAACTTGGCCTGTCTCCCCGCTCCAAGAATTAAAGGTCTTTAATCTACAGAGCAGAAATCTGTAGGTTCGCTGCCAGGAGTTAAAGGGCCGTGCGAGCGACTCTATTGGTCTATTTCCGTTCCATTAACCCCTGCGATGCTGCGGAGATAAGCTACGCTAGATGGGGAAGGGATCAGGGAGATTAGTAAACAAAGACGACGACGAACACGAAGATTCTTCGTGTTGTATGTCTTTGTCTTCGTATTCGTTTTGCTGCCGCCAGGTTCGTATGTTCAGTATTTGGGCTGAACAACGAAAACGCACCCTTCGTGTTCGTTTTCATGTCTCCCCGAACATGAATGCACAAGTCTAGTTTAGATGGGTCATTGAGTTGAAACCAATATATTACCAGATACAACAAAGTAGCTAAAATATAAGCTAAATGCTAAAAACCCAAAAGCTTATTTATCAGAATAGCATTGTTCTATAAGACCAATGCATTCTCTACTCATTCAGTCTTCATTCAGAGAAGTTTTTCAATTATTTCTACTTATTAGCTTCATGGAGTTCTTAAAGGACTGACTATGATTGATTCCTATCCACAAACAAGCCTGATGTGATTCTTGATTTTATGTCAATTTTAGTTTGTTTATTTCTGAGCTGGAGTTGGAGTTCAAGTACCATTGGAAACCATAATTAAACTGCTTCTTTAGTTTTTTTTATTATTATATATATTGTATATATCTCTAATTTTGTATTGGTATTTAACAGTAGTTAACCATTGAATATGTTATAGTTTTAATATCCACTTCACAATATTAATAATGATCTTTGGAGATGAAATAAAACATATTTTTCAGCTCAACTGGCATCAGGTTTGACCACACACATTAGTGAGTCATTTTTAAATATAAGTGAGGCCAAATTTACTCAAAGCAAATTTGTGTTCTAAAACTGTTTTATTAGCAGAAAGAGTGGTTACTGCTTAAATGAAAAATATTGTTTCCTAACCTGACAGCTTAGTTTTCATTTCACCATTACTGAGCACACTGGAGAACCCCCGTAACATTCTTTGAAATGTATATAAATGCTATAAATAATATAAACTGTACTACTTAGTATATCAGAAAAAAAGGAAGGGAGAGAAAGTAAAGATAAAAGGAAGGACACATGCTAAGAGAACAGGAGATTTTTTAAAAATACCTGAAAGGACGCAGGTATAACTTGGTGCTTTACCTCTCACAATGAACTGAGACTCAGCAGATGCTGAAGGCACCATTTTTTTCTGGGTGGTGTGACATTAAATGGAGTGAATCAATCAACAGTAACACATACTGTTTCATATTTCATGGGGTTTTGGTGTGTGCAAATAAATACAATAAGTTTTGACGTGGGTATCTGTACAATGAGGGTTCTCAGTAACACGATAGTGTTATTTTGAATAGTTTTGTTGTGACTATTGCTGACACCCAGTCTCCAAGCCGTTCTAGTTTGAGATGACAGCCGAATGGAATATGAGGTCAAAGGGCAAAATACGAAGCAGGTTTTTTTTTTTTAATGAAACGTTTCCCCCCTGCTTGGATTCGGATTTCCTATTAGAAGCATACACAGATGGCCTGTTACCGAAATGCCACGATAAATAACCTCTGACATCAGCTGCCTTCATTAATTGTCTTCTGCTACTATGTTTGTATCATTCAAGAGGAATTTCTTATTATTTGAGGTCATACAATACACGAGACATATTCAGGCACAATGGTACTAATCTCTTACTGTAAAATATAGGCAAGGTATTCACAGTTAATTGTATATTTCGAGGACATTAGTAAAAATTTAGTGACATATTAACTAAGGCCCTACTTGACTTCTGTGGTAAATGCTACCTGATGACATTGGTGGGTCCTGATGATGGAAGCTGCCTCTTAGTTTTGCTTGGATTTAATTTAGAATGACTAATGCTAAATCTTGATAAGAGAAACCTGTCTTGGCTTCAAAGGAGTCCAAGTCTATGGACATCATTCAAGTCTAGGAGTCCCTTTCAAGACAATGGATGATGCACTTGATAAAAGTCTTTATTGAGTTTTTTCTCTTCAACTGAAATGTAACTATCATCATCTGACAGTGGTTCTCTGCCGCTCTCTCCTACAGTGGCCTTTACAACAAAGTTCATCAATGGGGGAAGAGTTTGAATCAGTTGATCTTATTAATAGCACTTATCGCTTATATACTTTATATATTGTAACTGTGTCAATTTTGAGACACACATAAAGGCAAAAATGTGATCAGGAACATGATAATAATTGGCTGTGGACCAGAGAGTAGAAAGATTGTTACCCACCTGAAATCAAACAGAAGCAGAATTAAGGCATCGCAGGTAAAAATTACATGAGGGACATGTTCTTAAAAAATGTACATTTTGTGCAATAAGTGCAAAACCGCAACTGCAGTACGCAATACCAGAAACGTATCACACCTTCAGTCC
This sequence comes from Spea multiplicata, assembly GCA_009364415.1. Lineage (NCBI taxonomy): Eukaryota > Metazoa > Chordata > Amphibia > Anura > Pelobatidae > Spea > Spea multiplicata. The sequence goes on along the minus strand of VKOC01048369.1, from coordinate 43,203 downwards.
TAACCCAAGATGTAGAATGCTTTAAGGCTAGCACTTCCCAAATCAGCAAAGGCTTGAACCGTTCTAGAGACAACTGTATTGCTTAACTAGGACGTACCATTACATAAGTTATGGTGGGTAAAAGGTGATGGAAACCCATCCACTTAAATTTAAGGGGTAGTAGAAGTATTATTAAACACTTATCTACAGACACCAGACAAGCCAGAAATCTTATGGTGCTGTCACAACCACAAGGGATTCTGGGTAGGCACATGCCTCTGCCTTTGCCTCTATATACACTTTATACATGGATCCCTTGAAAGTAATTGCCTGCTGTACAAGACAGCCTTTAGACAAAACTCGGGAAGAGGTACAATAGCCAGATCACCGCTCATGGACAGCTGTTTCGTCTTTCATGGGACTCGTCAGCATGAGGTTGTGATACTGGTTTAATAGTTGAGGCTTGGGGTAGCTAAGAAATAACATTACATAAGTTATGGTGGGTAAAAGGTGATGGAAACCCTTCCACTTAAATTTAAGGGGTAGTAGAAGTATTTATAAACACTCATCTACACACACCAGACAAGCCAGAAGGCTTGTTTTTCCCTCAGAAATCTTATGGTGCTTTCACAACCACAAGGGATTCTGGGTAGGCACATGCAAATAAGGTTAACAATTATCACCTTTGCCTCTATATCCACCCTTAGCTAGGACGGAGTCATTTTGTCGAGAATGTAGATGGACAAATAAAGCCTGCCATAAGTCGGTGGTTGTCATACGGCATCATATCTGGCTTTCTATTTATCATTAAGTCTTACCTAGCTAGGATTACATTACATTTTTTTCTGAAAATCAGCTCACTCTACCATGGCAAAAAAACTGGAAGACCGGTGTTGTTTTATTGGTATTTCATCACAGGCTTTGATTGGGTGATTGGGTTGACGGCTGTCACCTCAGAAGATAGAAGTCTCTGCAAAGTTTAAGAGGTAAATAAAAAAAGACATGGCATCCCCAAGAGTCTGGATTGGCTCTGATCATGGAATAGGTATCATTTTAGTTTAAAATAATCCTTTATAATTTCCTGCAAGCCTAGCATCAGGAGGGAAACAAATACACAAGGGAGGGGGTCCTGCAGAATCGCTCAATCCATTTGCAGAGGTACAAAATGAAAATGTAAAAGGGATACTCAGCAATCATATCCTTTAAAGGTCTGGAGACGCTGTTTTTGTTACCCATTAACTACGTGCAATTATTTGTGATAATAAAATGAATTAAGTGTTCAGTTTCATATATTAGCTACATAATGATACATGTAGACTGTTATTTAAAACCCTTGTTATAATATTCAAATGAGGTCATTTGTTAAAATAATGAGGATATCTTACCGATTAATGAACTTTTCCCTTATATCATAATGTCTAATGGACCGTTTGTTCAAATGGAGGTAAAATATTACATGAAATAAGAGTTTTGTAATTTTCATTTGCACACATCCATCATCAATGAATGTTTCCAAGGCTTACTCCTAGAGAAAATTAATCGTTATGGCATTTATTTTGTGTTCCTGTCTCTCTCTGTTTACTTAAGATAGTTACATGTTCAAGTCCATTACTACCACTTTATATTTGCTTTGACATTTTAATTCTTTGGGGCATCTTCTACACATAGATATGATATTGGTGTTTATTCTTCTACGTTCAGTTGCATTTACTTCAACCTTTCAATCACTTTGTATTATCTATCATGTGTGTGGCTAAAGCAAATGACCATTAAATAAAGAGTAAAACACAACAGATATTTGAAAATATCATTTTTTTTTAAATTCAAAAATATATTTTTTTTTAATTCAAAATAACTTTAGCTAACTTCAACTCTAACTTAGCTGGACAGAAGGGAAGGAAGGGTGATCCTATTGGATTGGTCCCTTGACCAATAGGAGTGATCTGATCATTACTATAGCCTCTTGATGCCCCCTCCCATAAGTGGCAGCTGTTACAGAGAGAGGGGGTCATCCAAAAACACACACACATTATGAATAACCAAACTCAAACATTTTCTTTTTTTAATACATAATTTTTACAACCTGATCACTTCAGGTCACTGATTGTAGATTGATCTGACAATCGATGTCAGTGGCCTAAACCTGACACTTACAAGTGATCTTTTAGTGATTATATTATTCCTTTTTAACATTTTTAATCTAATAAAATGCTACCTTACCACTGATTTATGACCCTTTAGGTCACTGATCATTGGTCAGTCTCACTGATCAATAATCAGTGACACCAACATTATACACTAAATGTAATCCAACCCTAACATCTAACCTTACCTAACACTTTCATAATCCACTAACAGGACCCCGGCACTACACCTTATGCTATCCCCTAACCCTTACCCCTGCGTGTATATATATATATATATATATATATGTTAGGATACTTATTTGCATGCTAGTTGGTTCTGAGACACCAAAAGCATGATGTGTGCCTTCCTGGTGCAGCAGTAAAAAATTGCACTTCATGATTTGGGGATGGCACATATGTAGTATCTATGTGCTCAGGAGACGTGGGAGATCAGTTTTTTTCTGTTTTCTTTCCCGTCCCAGATATACCAGCATGCAGCATCTATCCCAAAATGTGCCTGATGTGAAATCGTGTGCCTGATGTGAAATCATAAGTTCTGTGCTTCCATTAGATTTGTGTTTGTTGTGGGCCACACGGGGGTGTCCTTGAAATCCCTAGGTGATGTGCTTGGGGTCAAAATCATGACGTGCACCCTCCTTATTCAAATGTTAAAAAAGGGAAACTTCCTTGCACTCTCATGATTTGGGAATCTCTTGTGACAGTGTAATACTGACATAGAATACATATGTGGTATCTGTGTGCTCAGGAAATGTATGAAATTAATGTTTTGTGTTTTCTTTCATGTAGAGAATGTAGAGAATAGTTCCGAATTCTGTGTTCTCGTGAGATTTGCGGTTGCAGTGGGTCACCTAGAAAAGTAAGTTTGGCCAATGTTCCAGTTTTGACCACCTGGAGCATGATTTACCTAGGCATGTGGGGTATTGAGGTACTCAGGGGGAGTTGCTAAATACAAATTATAGGCTGTTTCAGTAATAGTGTGTGCCCTGAGAAAACTACTGATTTGTATATATTTGTTAAAAAAGGGAAAAAAGCAAATTTCCTGCAATGATTGGCACAGATTGGAGCTACAATTGTTAAAAAAAGTTAAAAGGCCCCTAGTAAAATACTTTGGTACGTCAACTTTCAAAAACTTTTTTATGACATGAATTTGTCTTTTGAAGCTGGGACTCCAACCAGGACCCTCTGCAAGGTGTGAAATATTACGTCTAGCTCCAATGTAAACTAACTGACTAAGCCACCATATGCCTGTATCCCCTCATAGATAGTGGATTCATTTGATATGCTAAGTGACCACTAGCAGTCAGGAAAACCATTTCTTCCAGGGTCATAGCCAACATACATCAATAATAACCCATATATTCATAATCATACTTTCTTTTGTGCATATTTATAGAACTTATACCACCTCTGGGTCGGCTTGGAAACGCGAGATGAACTAGAAACAGTATAAATTTACTTTATAAAGTAAGTGTACTTACTAGGGGCTAAGATCTAATTTTGAGTAAGTCGCCATCTGTCCTTGCCGGAGCCCTATGGACAGAAAAATTGTTACTTTTCCGTTCAAGTGAGTAGTTAGGTTTTCTGTAATTTCTCCTTTTTTATTTTCATCTGTTTGGTGTAAATAATCTGTTTATATTCTGTTTGTGTATGCACTGTGACTATTTTTTGTTCATAATAAATATTTCTTTATTAAATTCTGCCTTTGTCTGGCAAAGAATCACATTACCTGATGAGACCATTTTATTGGTAATTTGAAATCAAATAATTATTGTGTTAAATTATATTGTGTGGGTTTTAATCTAATTCACATGGGGGACCAAGGCACCCCATTTATAAATTGTCTTGGTGGTGGCAGCATTACGATATTTGTGATATCATTATAGTTAATTGTGGGTGGTATTAAGGGTGGATATTTTTTTTTAATCACTATTTCCGGTCTAGGGCAGACAGAACCAAGTCACGTGCACGCTTGGAGTAGGGTGCGTTTGTGACAGGGACGCTCTATAAAGACTTGGTTGAATCTGTTTTGGAAAAGGATTTGGTTGTTTATCTTATGTTGGGAAGCCGATGTAGCCATCACAATTGTGGTCAATACTCAAGAGAGCTAGGAATTTTTTCTTACGATTTGCTTTCAGTTTAACCAGTGTGTGTATGTATGTGTGTGTGTGTGTGTGTATGTATGTGTGTGTGTACGTGGGTGTGCTGTAAAATAAAGCCCACAAACTTCATACTAATTGGATCCTGCTGAATGACATCTGTTAAAGGTGTCTGTGGCAAATGATTAATCTGAACAAAGGAGAGTACTTTTGCCATCACAGGTATCGGATTGTTAAGGGTAACACATACCTTAGGTGGCTTTACATGACTAAATCTTTTCTCTGACACTTTTATAGAATTTATGTAATACTCTTTTGTGAATAACAGGACTGGATTGTGGATGTTTTCTGGCATATACCCTCTATAAATTGTGAGCTTGCCACCAGGGTTCACTTCTAGTTTTTTCATACTATATGTATTGTAAGAAGTGCTGCGGAAATTGTTGGCGCTATATAAATAAAATCTAAAAATGTTATTATTATTATTAACATATATATTATATATTGAGCTGCTTTACCACTTGGGTTCCAGCCATCCCCTGTATCCATTTATAGTTTGATCAAATGTATGTATTCATGAACATTCATATGTGGCAGTCTAGACTTATACAATTATCATTTTCTCCTGCATACATATTAAACTATTTTACTATATTACTTTCTACTATATATTTTCATTATTTTCTTTCCTCTTTTAAATTTCTGATAAAGAGAAAAAAAATAGAAAAATAAAAATAAAATATCCTTATGAGATATAACCAAAAATGTTATCTACATTGAAAAATAAGATTAAAATTCTGTTTAATGTATCACATATAAGTTTAGTCAATAATTCTATGTAATGCAGTTTGAGAGATGGTCTTAGTAACATTTAAAGTAGAAAACCTAAATTATTAATAGAATATTAACTACAGTGCATTTCCTCCATAAACATCGTTTAATTATTGGCAAGAGTAAAACTATATTTTGTTGCTTCCTTTGAGACATTTTTGGAAGCCTTATATGATTTGCTGATCCAGCGGCAATCCTAAACTGTAAAAAGGTATTTTTTGCAGATACTGCACATTTAATGGCAGAGATAAATAATTCCATCTTACTTTCAAGCATATTAAAATATTGTAAGATATTAAAAGTTAGCTTTGATCGATTCACAACATATCATAAACCCACTGAGAGCACTGTATTTTTTCATTAGCAATAGATATTAAATAACCTTTCAGATTGCAGATCAACTATATAAATATATATTCTCTAGAAGGATTTTTTTTTATATGAAATGCTGGTTTGAAATTTCATTACCTTGATAACGCAGGAAACGCTTAAATGAGGTAGTGTGTATGTCACGTCCGCACCACCACTAAACCCTACACTTTGCGTATTTTACTCCTTAGCAGTGGGATAGAACGTCATATCTCGGCTCCCTCACTTTTAATGATGTGCAGCTATGGCCGGAAAAAAAATATGGAGGGTGTGCCAACTCTAAATGGCCCTCCATAGTGTTATTAGGAAGGATGGGGAGATCAGTGATTTCTCTTATAACCACCCCATTAAGCGTTGGCGCTACAGGAAACCTGATCGTCTAATTGCCAGCAATAGTGGGAGAGGGGCTGCTGCTTCCTGGACCTGTTGGTCTAGGCTAGAAAGCATCACTAGCCTGAGTGATCTACAATGGAATCCAAGCAGACTCTACCTTATGGGCAAACCACCCATAAACTTCTTTTCATGAATGTTTGCAGTCATGCAGTTCCTCTGTAAAGATACGATCACAAATATCTTGGTACGACGCACCAATGCGAGATAGCTGCTCTCACAGGGCTGAAAGCAGCAAGAGTCATTTTTAAATTAGTACTTATAAGGAAAAAATAAGCATTATTGATACACTGTACAGTATAGAGCTTTAAGTCGTTTTCTAGATCTATTTTCAATAACAAACCACTATACAATGAGTAAAAAGATATGAAAGGACATTTTAGCTTTTTAATGATGTAGGCTGTATGTTTGGGGTCATTTTAGATGCTTCCTTTTACTGTTGCCTGTAAATATTCATTATTATACCGCTTTCCAGCCCTCCGGCGAACCAATTGCTGAGCTGATGGCGCTGCTGGACATCTTTCGATTGTGAAGGGAGGTAAGCAAGATGTATCTTTTTTATCTACTGCACTAAATTTTCTTGGGCAACCTCTGCGTGTACGGCCCTCAACATTGCCCATTTCTTTTGTGCTTCTTCAGAAGAACTTGTATAGTACATCTGGAAATCCCTGTTTTCCTTGAATTTCTGCCTTGTTGACGCTCTATAACTACCTTGTGTCTTGTTGCTGTGCAAAGTCTTGCCATGGTGTAAGACTTTTGACCTTGTTAGTGAATTTTGCTGTTCCTCACCCATTTTAATTCCACTTACACAGCTGTTTCTGTTTCGGTTAATGGTTGTTAATGGCTTGACTGGAAAACAGGTAATAAGTCTTATAGTGATATTCATTCATAATTTCCAATAGAGATCAAATATACCACCACAGATATGTATGCCAAATAATTTATGAACCCTTCTACAAGTCTAGACATAGAATAATAAATACTAAATGCAATGGGAATGGGAGTTTTTATGGACTATGAGTTGCCTCCCACCATTCACGCTTTGTGTCACAAATTTACCTGGGGTGAAAACCAAATGGGACAAACCTGTTTAAAACGTGTCTAGAAATCAAATTGCGTAAATCATTCTTATTCTAAATGTGTTACCTAGCAACAGAGATAGTTATCAATAGGCCTCAAAACCTTAATGTAAAGTAAGAGGACACGACATTTGCAGGTATAATTTACCTATTTGGGGTAAAATTGCAGACTTTCAGTGCTAATGGAATATTTTTACCTAAGAATTAAACTGCTTAAATTTGATTTCCAACTTACAGAGTGCTGAAATATAGTTCACTATGAAACAAATGTGAAGGGCATAATTCTCATTAAAACTAGATCAAACCCTAAATTTAATATATTTTTTTTGCTGTATACTAAATCAGTATTGTCAGAGACCTAAGACTTTTTTAAAACCGTTTAACTCTTTATATTAACCCTCAATCAGTTCCTTTTCCTTCCTTTATATTTTCTGTGTAAAGTGCTTCCGCCGCATAAAAGAAACATATTTTGGTAATATTATATAAAAACACGGTGGGGTCTATTTATTAAACGTAAAGAACATACAGTACATGACGGCTAAAATGCAACAAACGTCCAACTCAGAAGCTTGCTAAAGCCACCTCGCACTCGCAAAAAATCTCATAATTCATCAGTTTAACTGCAGAAGAGTCAAACTGATATGAGTAGAAAATAAGTAAGCAACTTGTGGATTCATTAACCTCCGAATTTCCTTCAGGTTGATTCCAACTCGCAAACTTCACCTCACATTGTTGAGGGGATGCAAAGTAGCCTCTCTCTCCTGAGCAAATTATTATTTTTTTTAGGAAAATTAAATAAATACATTGAAAAAAATAAATAGTGGTAATCCAGGATCCCTTTTAACCCAAAAAAAACACAATTGTATATAAAATGGTGATGCTAGCATTCTCGTGTGATCTTCTTATAGACTAAACCATAGCTAAGGAATAGGTCTAATTTCCCACAGGGCCCGTGCCAACAATTCTTCAGAGTAACAGAGAAAAAAATATATGAATTTTGATTAAAACGTTCCAAATCACACGTTTATATATCAATCTAGCTGCATTATTTGCTCCTATAAATAAATGTAATCAAGATCTCAGAGCATGTTTGTCTTTTTCGTAATTTTCTGAAGTTTATATTTTTTATTTCGGTCCCTGTGTTGTATCTAAAGCCCAGAGGTCAGTAATTACAAAAGTCCAAGTGAAAATGTGCAGAGTTTATTTTGTAGATTAGAATTCCCCTGTAACGCTCAGACGAGAATTTGGTTTTCATTCTGACAGAAATGTGGATTTGTAATCTATGTTCTGTAAAGACTGTCCCTGCTAGAGGGGAGATCGTGAATTTCATTGGAATTTTAACACTTTCGTTTCCCAGGCTCACTGGATGGTAGTGGGACTTGTGATAATTCACTAGGATTACTTCTGCTGTGCCAAAGACCTATTTACTTTCAAGAGGTAGTAATGTTTTTTTGTTGGATTCATCCCTTTTTGTTGAGATCTGGATGGGTCTCTTTCAAAATCTTTCAATATCACCATGTGTCCACATCTCTCAAGTGTTCTTTTTTGAGGAACAGTCCCTCATTTGGGAGCCAAATCCCTATATCACCCTTTCCTCCCCAGCACATTAAATTACAATTACTTAACGAGCACCAGCAGATTCTTTAGCGCTGTTACAGTAGTGGAATAAGAAGTGCAGAAGAAGAAGAGGGCTTTGCTCTTGCGTGCTTTGAAACTATTGGTTGCCCCTCTTTTGCATGAGTTAGAAATGTCTGCTGTCTATGAGAGTATCAAAGTCTTCTACACCCCAGAGCTCAACCCAATGCACCATGTAGTTCCACTGCCATGCTAGCCTGGTAGACAAACTGTGATTCCGGTAGATGCTTAGCAGTCCTGCAGTTTTATTTTGTTTGCAACAAAATCAAGAGGTTGATGTTAGTGATTTTAGCCTTTAAAGTACAAGAAGGCATCTACGTAGTACATAAGGATTTCAAATACATTTCGAACCATTCCTAGTATTCCTAGTAAACATGTTTTGAGTTGTCGGGTACATTTTCTCTACTGTGATAAGATGCCTGTAGACAACCTTTTGCCACTAATTATTATAGTTATTCAGATAACATTTTAATAGTATGAAACAAGGCAGGACTGGGATGCCATGACTGCCGTGACCCAGGAACTCACAAACAGGAGTTCTTCACCTTCATACACCTAGCAAGAGTTATGTTCCAAGATAAGAGGACAGATACTTTGATGATCCCAACAGTGAGGACGCTCAGGTATTGGCACCAAGTAAGCTTCGTCAGTCTCTCGCTGTCCGTCACTGCGCACCCCCTGGCGCATATCAGAGAAGATCCTACAGCCTTCACTGAGGAGGGCTGCAGAGGAGCCCCACTTCGGTACGTGACATGGGGATGACGAGGCAGCCCTAGCAGTTTGATATAAAAGTTGCCAATGGCTACATAAGTTTGGCCGTGAGTGTCCTTTCTTGCTCTTGCAACTGGGCATGTGCAGCTGGTGGTATACACTCTTAGGCGTGAACAAAGCAGTGGCCATGTTAATGGCCACCAAAACACGACTATGATCATCTTCCGAAAACCACTTTGCTAGCGAATACATTTATGCGAATGGCCTGTCAAAGAGCATTAGTAATACTTAAGTATGTAACAATATCAAGCACTGCATTATGTGATTAAAAGATCATAACCACATTAAGAACAATACAAAAACAGGACCAAAGCATCTTCATATTCTGTTTATACAGCTGTGTTTTTGGGGGGAGGAATTCTAATGCAAAGACCTACTGTATTATAAGGCAGCCATTCATAATTATAGCCATAGATACAGTAGATTTCGGAGGCAATACTTCATCACCTGAAGGTTTCAATTATCCACGTGTACCATATTTAAATATGATACAGATGTTGTGTATCGCTGACTTCATTCTTGAAGCAAATCTCTGATAAATTGTATCCTAGCATTTCTACAGATGAAATCTTCAAAAACACAATCATTTGGCACTGTGGACTAGTCAAGAAAGATAATTTGTAGGGGAAAAAACATAATCTTAAACATACGTCTCAAAGGTTCAAGCAGCTTAACATTCAATCAAACTTAATGTTCAATAAAACTCCATTACAAGGAACAAGCATCATATATTCATAAAATACGTGATGTGTCCACAGGACTGAGAAAAAAACAATATTCAACAGATAGAAATCATAAGGCTAACACGGAGTGTTTACGCAACTATTGCACATGCATACCTCCCAACATGTCAAATGGTCAAAGAGTTTTAGCAGGTCTGGTTATGACATGGCCAGACCCAGATTGGCCATTTGGCACAAAGGACAAATTCTCGGTGGGCTGCTGGCCGACAGGGTGCTGCAGTATGTGGTTGCCAGCTGGATATGATGTGACCATTAGAATTGAAATTAGTGGAATTACTACAAAATGTAAAGTGCCAGGAGCCGTCATCACCAGTCCGGGCCCTGGACTGGGGATCTGTGTCTTAAAGGTACGCAGCGCCTTCTAATGCGTTCTATGGAAGCTGTTCTGACTTGGCACAGCCAAAATAGTGTAAATGGGCCATATAGGAGATATTTCCTGTAACCGGCCCATTGAGCAGTGGATAGGGGATCACCTAATAGCCTAAGAAGGTGATCTGCCCTGCGGTTTGGCAGCAGGGGGGCTGCAGGCCCCCCCTGGACCTGCCGTCCTAGACCACCTAGAATACATCTCTGACACTTCCTATAAACTGTCCAATTACAGTTCTTAAAGGCCCACGCAAATACAAGATATCTAATGTATATTACTTGGTAATACGGACATTTGTTTTGTTGTTATATGTAATATAAAGCATTGGAAAATTAAGGCAAAAACCTTGAATTACCTAATGGCTTTTTCAAGTAACATTAAAAAGGCATACTATTAACTGTAATTAAGTTGTCAACAGTTGAGAGATAATTAAGCCACCTGAAAACGCAACATGAATGTATAAATATATACTTGATATGCATAACATAAATGTCAAGTTAAAGAAAATTTCAACTAAAACGATATATATGTACATTTTGTGCCCTAACAAATGTTTTTACCTGGAGCCAGCCGGTGAATGAATCATCCTGATAATGACTTGCATCATCTTTATAGTAATTATTTCCCCTTTATCACTTTTTTTTTTTAAGAGTCCTGACATCTTTATGACCTGAAATCTGTATTTTTACACGTGCAACAGTTCGATTCCATACCTACCACATGGATATGCTTGCAAATTAAGAGTATGTTGCTATGACCTATAATCTAAATGCAACATTATTGGAAGCAGCTGCCATTTCACCATTTCAACACTAAGGAGACACGTTAAAGCACCACACGGGGATTCATCACTCATCATTCTGGCACTTGGGTCCACACATGGACACCATTACCCCATGGGCTTAATAGTGGTGAACTGTGTGTTTGTGAATTATATATATTTTCTTGTATATAAGATATAGGGTATTTGGGAGTTATGTATCAAAAGTGACCCTGGTGCAAAGAGAATTAAATAAAATTGGAACATTCAGCAGAAATATCCCATGGGTGGTATTACTTATCAAAATGAAACTTTAAAATGACCCCCTTTTTTCTTCTTCTGTTTTTCTGCTTAAATGATTGCATTTTGTTCTTTATTCCTTTTGGTTTATTAAGCAGTATGAGTTGAAACACTGTTAAGTATTTACAAGCAACATGCATATCAAAAAATGACAAAAACACACATATGTATATAAAATATGACATTTTGTACGGTATTTTATGTGCCATAATTCAAAATCTGATCTTTTTATGCCAAATATTTGGCACTTTGTATCTGCTATATTATGTAGTATGACTCTGTTCCTCAGTCGTTTCCATCTTTATTAATAATATGACAGGAACTATAAGATGTGCATCCAGACTGAACAAATATTATGACCACTTTGGACATGGTTTTGGGAGAGCGGTTTTGATAGCTTTCTGTCCCAGTTTCATGTAATGTTTCCAAACCCCGCTGTTTCTCAAAACAACAAAAATCATCCTAATAACCTAATGGGAAAGTAATGTAAGATAATAGAGCAGTGATTTGGCAGATATAGAAGTCAAATAAGGCTATACAGTCCTAAAAGTTTAAAATATGTTCTCTTCGTGTCCAACAGGCTAGCACTAATGATAAAAAAACAACAAGTAATATGGTCTTTTCTAGGTTATCACCATGTCAACATACTGAGATACATTCAGACTTGGCGCCCACAGACGCACCATGCAAAGAAATAAGTTAAAACAAGAAATAGGCAATTAAAACGCAATTTTCTTCTTCATTTATGTGCTTAATGAGGATTGTAAAGCATGTAACAAAGTTGTTTTAATTATCAAAACGATGGGGTTTCTCTGCTTGGTTTTCCAGATGATTCTAGAGAGGAGTCAAATTAATATCTACTATGAATAACTACATTCATGGAAGATATAAGGTTATGTAAATAATAAACCAGTATGTCCGGTATTGCCAGACCCTGGCAAAAAATTAAATAAATAACGAAGGCAACCCCACCTGTACAATATTCCCCAGAATGGAAAAGCTGCCTTTTACCAAGTATCATAATAACATAATTTCCTCTCCTCTGTAACTGGATGCCACCATACCATATTGTACAGATCACCAAACTTTCATTTAAAGGGACACTCCAACCATCACATGTACTTCAATGTGTATGTCAGCTGAGTGGTGTGGTGTGCCTGTAAATGCATGGAGGGATTCTATAGAATTTGCCTCTTTCCCAGCTCCCCATCTTCTTGGCTTGTGGAGAGGTATTCGGCCACGCCTATCTCCTGCTGGCCCCACCCACGCGGAGCACTCACCACCAGTCAGTGAAAGTTCTGGCTGGGGTTCTAACGAGACTCCCCGTGCAAAATCCTAATCATTCCTGTAATATATTCCTGTTATGTTTTGGCTGGTTCAAGAAGACAAATAGTGGTGAGAACACAGGAGCACAGAAGGGGTATTTTCCTTTAGCTACACTCAACCGTCTGTGTGTTGCTGGGACAGATTCAGAAACTTTTCCGTATATCATGGTTATATAAAGAGCCATTAACCTTGTTGAATATCAAAATAAAATGTGAAAGTAAATATAGCAAATGCTATATAAACATATTGTTGCAGTACGTAGATTATCTCCCCAAAAATATAGTTTGTATAGAAAAAAAGTATTTATAATGGTAACTGTACATTAAAACAGATCTCTCATGGTGTATTTTCTTAGCCTACCCACACCGTCTATTTACCTAATAACAGGTGACGGCTTTAAAAGAATTTCCTTTGGACTCATTTGAAGTTGTGTGTTCCAGGCAAGTTTTCCGTGTGCCAACTCCTGTCTAGATTTCTAAAATCTGGAAGGATTGCAATACTTGTTCAGCAACACTGATATTTAGAAAAGTGCTGGCTATGGAGTTTTTTTTTCCCACATGAACTTCAGAGCTGTTTTGGAAAGGAATTTCTTATGTAACATTAAGGTATTGCTTTTTCTCTGGAAGAGCTTTGGCTGGTGTTACGGAGACACTAAAATCAGATGAATCTCAAAAGGTCGACAGTCTGGTCGTAGATAAACATGTCAATTTCGAAGGGGATCACAGGACAATACAACGTGTTGGCCTTTTAATTAGCCAAATTTACTGTTTGGTCATTTATTTCCCTGGACTTCATTTCCTTATTCTGGGAAGTCAGTCATTATATAGAATATCTTTTTGGGATGCCAAATGCATCTTATTTTAAATATGCCAGTGATCAGCACAGGACTGGCGATGATGAGGCAGCCCTGGCGCCTTAAGCTGACGGCTGGATATGAGAGGCCAAGCATATCCAACCGGTGACCGCATGACCAGCTGATCAGCTGAGTATGGAGTGATGTTGGCCAGTCGCCCACTGGCATTTGCCCGATGAGCCAGATAGCCAGTCTGGGCCTGTGCGTGATAACGGGAAGCTATAAATATCTCATATTGTATAGTATACAGTGATTCCTTGTATTATTTGATGCTTTGTATTGTGCAGCCTAGCTCATGTTTTCCAACAGGATATTTTTAAAATAAGTGTAATCACAATTTTTCCCCCAATAGGAATAAAAAAAACCATAACTAAGTCAAGCACTAAAATACATATTTCTACAGTGAGAACAAATTCCGGCTGAGAAGAAGTCCAGGGTGGGATAATGTTGTACAAAAATATCACATTATGTTAAACTACTAACACCCCCTTATTTCTGATTCCAGGGAAAACAAAATGGATTACTTGTTTTATGATGTAGGATTAAGTCAATACATTTTGTAATTTAAAAATTTTCCAATGTACCTTTTAAGTGCTTCCAGAAGAACGCATAAAAATAATAAAGTAGTTAAAAATAGCATCAAAGTCCTTGCTATGTCAAAATAAAATATAGCTAAATAACACTTGCATGGGGTGGATCAATTACTGGATAAAAAGGGTAGATATTCCAGTACCCCAGGCTGTGGAGGTCTTACAGTCCTATGAATATTGTACCTTACAATTAGTTGGGGTTCCAAAATGAGTGAAAAAACTGTGACATCATCGACATGATGGTAAAGGCCATATATTACCTTTATACATCACATTTTTTATAAAAAGACACAATCAGATTCCATAGTGCTATTTTAATTAAGAAGAAACACAGATTTTAATCAATATTAGCATTGATATAAAAACCACAGAAATGAAAAAATCAATAAAAAATAATTGTTAACCCCATCCAGGATAAAAATCAACCTTGCAAACCTTAGCAGGGACACTTGGACTTCATAATATAACAAAGAAACACACCTCCACGTGATAAAAATAAATGTAAAAATAAATACCCTAATGAAATGAGCAGCTCCCAAACACAACACTCCTCATAAAGTGTACAACAGCGAATATATCAGAAATGGGGCGCATAAACATGTGAAAGAAAAAAACAAAAATACAATAGTGTAATAAATTCAAAAGTAAAAAAGTGGAAATTAATAACGTGATGCACTCACAAAGGTAATATGTAAAAGAGGCCCATCAGATAAGGAAAATTCTTCTGAATATCTGAAATGCAAAAGAAGAAGACCAAAAATGGTGCAGTATCAGGAAACTATATTTATTAAGGAAAGGGCTCATAAGAACTCACAAATAAGTTGGCATAACCGATATGTTATGCAAAAAAACGGAATAAAAACGTCCAACAGATCGAAGAAGTCCGGATACAATGAAGTCTCAACGCGTTTCGCCAAGCTTTGTTGGCTTCTTCAGGAGAAAAAGTAAAAGTATTCCAACAAATGATCTATCTTGGACTTCATCCCTCCTTATCTCTGTCCTGTTTAGCCTTTTTAGTCAATTTGAGGTGTCATGTGATTCAGTTAAACAAACTCTTAGATGTTTTGTTAGTAAAGAATCTGTTTGTTTCACACTGTATAAATTTTGTAAAGAACATAAACTTTTAAGTTATACAAGTTAATGGGGATCCTTGCTGGGATACCATTAGCTGTTATTTTTTTACATTTTCAACAAATGCGCCAAAATGGGTGATTTAATGTTTCTTGCTATATTTGTAGACTTTTGCACAGCTGGAAAGAATTATAATCATTTGCCGTGTAGTATACAAAGTGTATGTATTAAAAAGCTAAAGATAACATCGGCTTCGTACAACTTTCCAAAAATAAACTGTTAAAATATGAAGTATTTCATATATATATATATATATATAGGGAGAGAGTTCTGTGCATTGGCCGAGTTTTACGTAACTCGGAAACATGTGTTATTATACAGTATACTGTAGACTTGTGCATTCATATTCGGGCGAACAAGAAAACGAACACGAAGGGTGCTTTTTCGTTGTTCAGCCCGAATACCGCGCGAACATGGCGACGGCAAAACGTATACGTAGATAAAGACAAACAACACGAAGAATCTTCGTGTTCATCTTCATCTATTAATCTCCCTGGTCCCTTTCCCATCTAGCCTACCTTTTCTACACAGCATGGCAGGGGTTAATAGGAGCGGAAATCCATAGGTTCGCTGTCGGGAGTTAAAGGGCCGTGCAAACAACTCTATTGGTCGCCTGCAGGGGCGTCCTCTGGCATTAACCAGGTTCACCATCAGGAGTTAAAGACATTTAACTCTTGGAGCGGGGAAACAGGCCAATTGGTTGATGCCAGAGGAGGTCCCTGCAGGCGACCAATAGACTCACTCGCATGGCCCTTTAACTCCCGGCGGCGCAACTTGGCCTGGTGAGACCATGGTCTCCCAGCTCCAAGAGTTAAAGGTCGTTCGTACAGACCTTTAACTCTTGGAGTAGTCTCTCCCAGCCAAGTTGTGGCACCAAGGTGCGGCAACAGGTGTACTTCATCGGTTGATGGCAGAGGAGGCCCCTGCCAGCGACCAATAGAGTTGCTCGTACGGACACGCTGCCTGGACTAAGAAGCACCGGGGACTCAGAAGCACCGGTAAGTTTGGAGGAGGGAGGGAGTGTTAAATGTGGGGGCATAAGGCAATTTCTGAGCAGAGTGCTCTGGAAATGCCTTTAAACCCTTAATGCCACATCTGGGCTTCAAGAAATGCCTTTTAACCCTCTATAGCCACTTCCGCCTCCTGAAATGCCTTATACCTCCCTATATGCCACTGGCGCTCCTATAATATGTTTTAACCCTTAATACCAGATGCACATAGGGGTATAAGCAATTCTGGAGGCAGAGTGGGCAAAAAAAAACAAATAGGGGGTCAAAAGGCAAAATATGGGCAACAGTGGATTAGAAGGGTTAAAAGGCATATCAGGGGCACAGTGGCATATAGGGGCATGCGGGCATTTCTGGGAAAAAAGCAAAAACAACCTGGGCAAGTGGCAAAGCCTGGGGCAGATGTGCGAATAACTGGGGGGGGGGCAGGTTAAAAAAAAGGAAATAAAAACAAAATATTTTTCTCAATCATAGCTTTTATTAACAAACAATTGTTCACATAGTTTACATGAATTAACATTTACTGGTAAAACTTCTTCCTATAGGGTCGTCTTATATTCAGGCTTTTTCTTTTTTTTCATAAATTAATATTCAGATTTTGGGGGGTCGTCTTATAATCGAGCAAAAACGGTATATTCATTTGATTAGTCCCTAGTTAAAGTTACTTGTAAAATTGGTATAGCCAGGTCAACTGTTTAAGTTTAATATGGCTGTCCTCCTGAAGCGGTAATCTACAACTAGAGAGACAACTCTGTATTTTTTCTCATTACGTGGTGGGGTGTTATCAGTTCTCTTTTTAGTATGAACGCACACACATTTCTCTTATCTGCTGCTTGCTATTGCGCGTCATCGCTCCTATCTTGTTTTCTGGGATCCATAGGACTTCTCCATCTGGCGTCCCTCGGAAAATATCCTTGTTGCCACCTGGGTAACACTTTGCCCCATCCCAATCTCACCTTCCCTATAGTGCATACAATATGACTTTTTATATCAGAGTGTACGGCGAGCCTCTGTAAAATAAGTCTTCACTTTATGGCATTTCCGTCACCTCTCGATTCATTCTCCTGCAATCATTTTTCATAAAACAGCATGCAAACCATTGTATAATTTCTCTAGTTTATTACACAGATTGATAGAAAAGCCTTAAGCATACTGATCATATACTTGCATAAAATAGATGTTCTGCAATAATGCCTATTTTTGCACATTACTTGAATATGTAGAAAGTGAATAGACTTTTTTCTGCTTATAGCCATTCATTATATACAGTTCTGTCATGTAGTCATGCCTACTTTGGTGAAATAACAAGGAATTCTCTTCAAATGTCTTGCCATCCCTCTGAGAATCAATGCTGAGGACTGGATTCTAATTTCACTTATATCAATGATATATATTTGGTTATTGTATATCATTAACAGCTAAGAAAATGGCCTGTTTAATAGACCAGTAATTTTAGCAACCAAGAGATTAATTAATACCTAACATTTTATTATAGTAATAATATAATGTAAATGTATTACAAAACAAATCCACCTTTAAATCAGTTATATATATATATTATTTATTCATGTGTAACAAAGTGTAATAGGGTAAATGTATAAGACTAAAATCACAGCTTTTTGGCGTTAAAAATACATTTCTGAAAGATAAAAACATGTCCGGTACTCCCAACAGCTTGTCTACTATTTCTTCATAGATGACACAACGCTTACAGAAATGGAACTCATTATCCTTCTTTCTTCTATCTCCACCCCAGTACCTAAATTCTCTATCTCCATTAACAATGCGACTATCTCTCCCACTAACCTGGCCCGCTGCCTTGGTGTCATCTTCAACTCAAACCTCTCCTTCAAATATTATATTTTATGGTCTCTTGCTCTAACATTTCTCCTCCCTTCCTGTACTTTGCTAAATCCCTTTAAGAGTACGAGGAAACGCTGAAATTGTTATGAAATTCATAAAACCATAATTACATACTGATAAATAGTTATCCTTGATAGTGACTTTAAATAGAGAATGTTCTTCTCGTATGTTGTGCTGGGACAGCTGGAAGAATATTGTGGCATGGGAGCCGCTTGGCCTTGGCAGAAAATCTAATCCCTGTCCATTTTATAGAGGTTGAAAACATCCATGTGTTGAACAAAGCAGGGGAAAAATGAAATCTGTATTTACAAAATAAAAATAGCAAAAACAAAACAAATGTATCCCTTTCTGGTGTGAGGAATGGCAGGCTACAAAACTGGCCTGAATGTCAGATTTTTGAGATTTTAAAATAATAAACAGTTAAATTATTTGGCATGAAATTTGATTGAAAGAAAAATACTTAGATTAGCGCAACACTAACATTAGAAGCATGTTTAATTTAATTTGGGTAAGGCAAGAAAAATATGCCTAATTTAGCTCCATGATGAAGTGAACTCTATGTCCCCTGTAAGGGTGAAATTCTGTTCATAATCAATAGATTTTACAGCTTATCACAAGAAAAAAGATGGCAAACTTCAGCCTATGGGGAAAGCCTGGATCCACTTCTGGTGCAAATGCATATATTTGAATTTTCCAAAACTTTTATGGGCTCTCCAAAAGTTTAAATTCAGATGTTAACAGTTTGGTTAATGGCTCTAACCATTTGTACTCTTGTGTAAGATCTCCTCGCCCATTTGATTATCCATTATACAGGGTCCTGTTGCTGGAGAAGCCCTACATAATGAATAGTGAAGTAGAGAAGATGAAATCACAACTCTCATGTGAATTAACCCCCAAAAGTTACGCTGCTAACATGTTGTTAGTAAGTCAGGATGTTTTTGAGTCACCATCTAAGCTGGCAGGCCAGAATCACTATAAATTTATGGTGTGAGACAGTTGCCGAGTCTATATTGGAAACCAATTGGTTAAAACGACAGCTGAGTTGTTCATAGACTTGGTCAACCACATTTTGCCAACTGGAGTTCTGGGTCAACATGGCTCTTTATAAAAACTTGAGTTGATTGATTTTATGGAGCCCTTTTAATGCTAGCTTACCAATGTTTTTCTCTATGAGTTGACAACGGAATTAACCTTAGTCCAATTGTGTTTAGCTGTAGTGGAATTGGTATCCTAGTTTTTTTCAGTCAACAATTTAGTTGGACTACTCAACTCTCAGCTTGACACAACGTCTGAACAGACCACTAAGACATTTCCAAATAATTCCCCATGGGAGATACTAATAAGCCCATTCTTGTTTAAGCTGATCTACTAAAAAGGCTTCTGTTAGTGGCCCAAATTATATAAACTAAAGGGCTAGCTGACCCCCTGTCCTCCTTGCCACCTGATTTATGTAACCTAAAAATCATTACTACAACCTGGATTAATCTATATGCCAAGCAATCTATTATTTTGTTAAATGGCCAACTGGTATTTTAAGCAGCACCACTATAAAACTCAATTGCAAGTGTGTTATTTGATATTAATCTGTACAGTGAATTAATATCTTGCTTCCTACCATAAAAATATAAACTAAGTACTTGAGTAAATAAATATACTTATTTTTATCTTCAATTAAAACGCATCTGCTGCATAAATCAGTTTGGGTTGCAGGAAGGCCTTCTCACCACATTCAACTACATTGTTAATGCAATAAAAATATGTTTAAAATACACTTTTAAGCTTAGAAATGTGTCAAAAAGTCAAATATAGACAACATTTACAAAAAACTACCATATTGTTAATTTTGGCAAATTTACAATGAAACAGGAAATGTGTCACCAAGGTAAAAATCTGTTAACTCAATTTAGCTCACTTGGAATGGCATACTGGCCAAAAACGATGAAGCTACATTATATGTTATGGGAGGAATTTACAAAGTATTTGTTCTCCTTGTTAAATAAATCATTATGCTACGTTATTTGCTATTATAGTTCTTGACAAGACAATGTAGCTTAATAGAACCTTTTTTAGTCTGCTTCTACTTCCTGGACCATGGAGAGCTGGAGGTCCTTGCTGAATGTAGCAATAGACTTGTGCATTCAGGTTCTTACAGGTTTTAATGAATGTCCGAAAACAAGGAACATCCACAATGAAATAAATGAAAACTGACCAGGAAGCTTCAAATGTTTGTTTTGTTTCCGGACTCCCAGACTCACTCTCTGTCACCACACTCGTTGAAAATGACCCTTACCTTTTTTCTCAGCTTCTTCACGTTCTCTGCTTTTTCATTTTCCTTTCTTCTCCAGTGATCCGCTAATCTACATCACAGGGAGAACCTTCAATTGGGGGAGCAGTTCTACCCGTTATGCGTGCTGAGGCTCCACTCCGATGCAGAAGTGCTCCATAAGGTCAGAATAATAGACGGATCTGCAGAGAAAGAGAAGTGCGGAAAGAATGCTTCTCTTTCTCCACGGAGGGGTTGTCCCTGTGCATTGGCCTGATGCGGAATACCTCCAGAATGCCAGGGTAACACAGCTGATGAAGAAGCAGAGAACATGAAGACGAAGGAGGAGCTGTGGCAACACAAAAGCAGTTGGTGGAGAAGGTAGGTAGACACCGAGAGAGAGAGAGAGAGAGTGAGAGTGGAGGTGAGTGACAACAAATTTAGTTCCCAAATGGAAAAACCCATCCAACTTTTGCCCGAACCAAAAGGGCAGTAAATTAAATTTTTTGACCCCAAACTAAACAAAAAATTAGTGTGAACCATTTTTGGTCCATTTGTACAAGTCTAGTCTTCAACAACAACACAAAGACAATAGAGAATTGCAGAGATTAACATTACGTAAATTTACCACTCTGACATCAATTGAAAGAGGAAGTTTGTTTTCAGTAAAAAAAAATGATCTCCTAAACTATGGAAATAGGAATGAGGTTTTTTCCATTGATCTTAACTAAATGGCAAATAACTAAAAATGTATTACATTAACTAATTTAGGGCTACGTAAACTTCTTAATAAGCTAGGAATGAGACACTATCTTTGGAAGTGAAAACACAGTTTATTTAATTTAGAGCAGTGATTAATCTTTTAGAACAAATTACATTTTACGTAGATTTATTTCTCTCTCTCTCGTTTCCTTTTTTCCTTTTTCAAAGAAAGTACAATTCAGGATACCGACGCAGCGCTTCCTGCTAGATCAAGTAATGCGACCCTGGGAAACGATGCTTCATAAACCTGCCAGCTGCTGAGATGCTCGTCTTAGCTGTGGTTTTCCCAGTGCAAAGAGGGCCGTTCTCATAAAATGTGTTCTGGACTTTCCCAACCATGAAAGTGCTGCTTTACCACACTTCTGCTCCAGTCACTCTGAAGTAAATGCTGACTGCATCATGGAGAAAATAAAAGTACTTTATGACAAATTTAAGCTTCCAGTATAAATGTTATTTTATGGCCACATAACCCTAACGTTATCCTGTATTACTATGTTTTGTCACAGCTAACATTAGAGGAATGGCACTTTATTTGGTTTAGGTTGTGTATTTGCATATTTTACACAGAAATAATAACTTGCTGTTAGGTACAAGGTAACTAGCAGGTCAGAGCTAGCCAATCCATATAAGGCAAAATATACTGAAGTCGGTGAAAAACATTGGTTCTTTGCTATGAATGTTTTATAGGAAACATATTTCATTTTGTCCAAATGTAAAAAGGCCAAACAGGGATACTTTTGCTTTAAGGGGATTGATCTAACCGGGTAAGACATTACAAGAAGAATAATGTATGTTATTCACACAATTTCATTTTTAAACAGATGTACTGTTGTTTATGCACACATTATTGTGGGATTTTGGGGCTGTAGAGTAGACAAAAATGGACCAAAAATGATGTCCACTATTTTTCAGACAATTAATTTTGTTTCCTGTCCTTTCGGACAACATTTGGAGGACTCTTTTCATTTAAAAATAACATTATTTGTTGTCACTCATGCCCTCTTACACTCTTTCATGCCCTCTCACACTTTCTCTTACACTCTCATTCACCCTCTTTCACACTTTCATTCACTATCTCTCAATGTCTCTCTACATTCTAACCGCTGACCTTTTCCATGTCCCTGTCTGCTTTCCAGCAGTTCCACATCTGATCTTGTTTTTTTGTCTTCTTTCTGCTATCTTCTTTCTTCGTTCACTTCTCTCCTCTATCAACTATGTTAACTAGACCTCCCAGAGCAATTCCATAAATGGTTGAACTTTCTCTTTCCAATCACTTTCTCCCTGATTGGAGGAGCAGGGGAGAGGCTGTCTCCCTGACATTGCCCTTTTTTTTCGGAAGTATTTCAAGAGACCAGAATAATGAAGTCAGATTTGCAGAGCAAGACAAGCGTTTCTTCACCTCTTTTTCTCCTTGAATCTGAAAAGAATAAAAACAAGGTGAAAATAAGCGCTACAATCGAAAAAAAGGAAGAAAAGAAAAAAGGAGAGATTCAAACCAATACTCAGGGCAGTCTCCCTTAAACAAACCCCCAAAAATAAATAAGTAGTCTAAAAACAAGTGAGAGTAGGTGAGCTATAGGTGATTAATAAAAAATGGTGTTATGAATCACCTATAGCTCACCTACTCTCACTTGTTCTCCTTGAATCTGTCTGCTCAACCCATATTAATGGAGTGGATAGCAGGGAGAAGCGAATGAAGAAAGAACAAGCAAGACTGTGTGCCAGCTTGGTCAGTTAAATTTGGTTAACTTGATCTGGCTCATGGTTGGTAATAGTTTATAAAATTAGGCAGCTGACTGGTCTAAGTCGCCATCTGCTATAATGAGGTTCTTGGAAGTTTTTTAAAGATCAATAGTAATATGTCATTGTCATTGTATTAAAGGTGAATTTATGTCGCCACAGTGCGGACTTATTTTATCCATAGCTGACATGTTTACTTAATTTGTGTATGTCTCCTATTGTAGGGCATGGCGCCGACATGGGCTCTGCCCCTGTGAAGTATATCAAAAAATGTTTTTTAATATTACTTAAATAAAACATGTAAAATATACAGTTTAGTTTAGTTATTCTAGCACGTGATCAGTTACAAAGTGTTCAAAGTAACTAGGATTAATTCTGGAATAATTCTACAACTTCAAACAGAAATGCAATTTAAGTGAGCCAAATAAATCAAATGAATAAATTGAAAGATAGTATTTCATATAGTTTAAAAAAAGCACTTTGGAAAATTACACCAATCTTAACCGAATAAAAGCGACCATTATTAATAGCTTAAGAGAAAAATATTACATAGCTAATAAAATGTTACCAACTCAAATTATATTTTCTTTAAATAAAAAAAAATGAACAACGACTCTGGTTCAAGTTCTTTTGTATCATGTGCTCAATAATTACCTTTTAATGTAATTGATATGTGGATAGACTCATAAAGTGAACCAAAAAATGTGCAGATGGAGAAAGAACCTTTAAAAACCCTTAAAAAATGTTTTAATAAATGTAAATTGTATTATGCCAATATAGATTTTTAATGATATTAAAATATATTTAACTGAAATATATAAAGCATTTTCGTTTTATTTATGGAACCGAATGATACTTCTGCATGAGACACTATATACAGTATGTCCCCTGTTAACCCCAATAACCACTTCTTAGAACTTCCTAGGGCAGGATACCGAAAGCTGTCATACTTCCAGATCCCCTATCTTCCAGGGGGAAAAAAAGAAACTGAACCGGAGACCCGGGGAAACAGAGGATTACCCTGAGACTCTGGGTTAAACTTGTGGATTTCCTAGGTATACTAAGAGCAGGACCTGTACAAAGACAATGTATTGGGAGCATCTGTGATCAATATGTGGACATGCAACCTAATCCATTTCAAATATAAAAAAGAATGTAGATGTTTCATGGGTTAGTATTACTACTATGCCAACATTAGTTGTAATGTCTTCGATAACAAATATCAATATATGTTTGCTGCAGAAACACCAAGCCTCTGGGTGTTTAGAAAGAAAATTAAATCACAACAAAGAAAACCGTTCCAATTTAATTGGCTTTCAAATATGCCGTTTGACACAATTTACCAAAGACATCGCTACTGCAGCATTACAGTAAACAGACGCTAAAAAGACTAAACCGCCATCATTTAATGGACATTTTTTAAATGTTAATTGTAAAAAGCAGACGTCAAGACGATGCAATCTTTTATTGTTCAAAATACGGCATCTGCGAGGTAAGGACAGCAGTCCAAGCTGTCCGATACAAATCAGCTTCGGTTCAGAATGACGTATAAAACCAACTCTTCGGGTTCCTAAATTATAGCGCTTTGGTCTTTCGAAGCTGTCACATTTTAAAGGACATAATAAAAATAGATTTTTTTAATATTTTCTTTTTTTACGCACCATATAAATAAGAAAGCATTTTAAGGAATACGGATACGAAGACAGCACGTATTAAAAGGAATGTGGCATTTTTGTGGCTAAATCCAGCCAGAGTCTAAAAGCTTATACAATGAAGTAATCGCTAACAAACAGATGTCTTGTATATATTTACAGCAAGCTGCTGCTCCAAAATTATAGAGGAATTCCACTTAAGATGACTGTTATCTTGGGGACATGGTAAGTTTTAAATACCACTTTAAAATAAGCTTTAGAAAAAAAAAGAGAGTTTAATTTCATCTTATTATAATATCCAGGAAAATGCCTACATATCTGATTAGAAATTCACAATCCACTGAAGGAGTTCATTAAATGTCGAAAAAAGTTAAACATGACTTTTTTTTAGGCAGGATTTATAGCTTTGGAGAGCAAGTAAGGTCAGCAGGTTAGCTACGTTTATTTATCATAATGGGTCTTTTTGGCTTATTTATGTAATTCTTTATAATAATAATACGGTTTGAATGCTTTGCTAGTAAGACGCCACACAGCAAGAGGAAGCCAGAAACTTAATGAGACATCTAGAAGAGATCTCTAGCATTGAAGAAACTTCCCTAGGATTCCCTGTCCTTATAATGACTCCTACTCGGTATGCTCCACAGCCGAATTATTCATCTATTTTAGTTTGAAATCTTAAATAGTTGACACCAATCGGACGATGACAATTTATGAATTATTAGTACCTGCATTATTTGACTTTCTTATCGAATTGTGTTCCTTCTTAGATGAGAATGGGTACGGGTAAGACAAATGCAAGATAAAGGTAATTTAAGAGGAACTAACATTATTTTATACCTGGCCCTACATAATATTATATAGGAGATATATAGGAATATAGTAGCAAATCTAACATTATTATCTAATCATAGAGTTCCCAAAAATTTGAACTGTTGTCCTTATGGCTCATCATGGATGAGCTCCCTCTCTCTGTGTAGAGACGCACACTACGGGGTCATAATGTACGGTGACATTGTGTGAACCGTGGCATTATTATTCTAGCAGCAACCCGGGAATCTGAATTTTATGCCTTTGGTGCCTTTTAGGTATGAGCTGGAATCATAGTGCTCTCCGTCTTACTCCTAAATACTCACTATAAATCCACCTATTCAGAGAAGCATAAACATATAATTCGAATGCCCTCAACCAGCAGCATAAAGAAAACATTTGTTCTCCCCACCTTTGAAATCTATGTGCGACTGACTTCACTACGATAAAATTATCCATACCCAAGCAGTCCTTCTGTCATTTTCCCCCTTCAACCTCCAAATAGAATAAACGTTCACAAGAGCTGGGTCCTCTTCTCCTTCCATATGTCTTAAGATGTGTTAATCATATTCTCTTACAGTTTCACTGTCCTCCTATTGTAATAGTTTCAGAATCCGGCACTCTATAAATACATTTAATTTATTGTAGTATGGTTTATGTTTCTTTGGACACAAGTCATTATCTTAGTGATATTCTGAATTTTGAAAGACATTCATCATCCTCGTCAACTAAAAGCTTTCACCATACATCCTGAGACTTTTTCGCCATTCAATATTTGATTGAATATAATAGATATTGTTTTAAAACTTGTGGACCTCTCTGTTTTTAAGAAGTTTTTACACATCTGTGGACACTTTTCGAGAGGAGCATTCTTTGTACTTTAGAACTTATTGATTCCGAATTTTAGTAATTTCGGTCTACTTGTTTTGAATACAGACAGTGAATAATTCCCGTGCAAAATGTATGGATGAATCGAAATGCTTATTGAGGTAGCATTGTTATTTCAGACGAGTCGGTGTATATTAAATGGCACTTTCAGATCCGGATCATCACATTGTAGGTATAAACACAGAGCCAGGGAACTAGATAACAAGTTAATTGTATCTACAAATTCCCAAACCTTGCATCCTTTATACGTCATTCCTGTAGATTCTGCTTTTTCACATTCGGACAGCTACCGTTTCAGGGGAGTATCAATCCATTGCTGTCCCTGGATACTGATAAACACATTTCCTTTAAAATGAGACAGCTGTAGATAAAGTTTTAAACTTTTGGGAACTTTCTGTCCATTAATCCTGTGCGGTGAAATAGTCCAACTTAAAAATCATTGATTGCAGGAAATATGCTAAATCTCTGATACATTTGTTTTTGGAATTCCGAATATGTTCAAAGTTTCATTAGTAATTAGAATTTAGCAACACGGTTTTTAAGCCAATTCATATGAATGTATAAATATATAAAATACAAAAATCTACTCAACTATATTAATTTAAAATACATAGGGAATTTCATAAGTGAAGGAGCTAAAATAAATTTCACTGATTTATATCAAAATGAATGGTAAGGGCAGATATAAAGAATTAAATATCTATCTATCCTATGCTATCCTATTTTGTTTTGTCTCTGAATGACAGCAATGTAGGAATTTAATAGAACACATAAAAAGGGCAAGGACTGATTTTATTGTTCCAGCTCACATCACTTACAGCCACCCTGTACCAGTATGTACTTGCTGACTTGACATGATAGGAGTGTGATTGCTCACAACAAGCACAGTCCCACCATGCCTAGGTACCAGCATTTACTCGTTGCCTGGATATGATAGGAGTGTGATTGCTGTGAACAATCACACTCTTTTCATGCCAAGTCATATTGCTATTTTTTTGTCCAATTGTGGTGTGTTACCTACTTTTATTAAAAATTTATTTTATTTTAATCTGCATATTTTACTAAAGGCCATATTTTCTCACAGTGAAAAATGAGTGCGGCCCTGATATTATAGATGAGAAGATGGGGTGCCTAACTTTCCTGTATTGTAAAGCCGGCCCTGCTGAGAGTTTAGACCATAAAAAAGCTTGTCATATGCTAGTAACTAGTAATGTATATATTCATATAATAAATATAGACACATATTAAAAAATCTACCAGAAGAGGGTTGGCATCATTCAGCCCAGAGACCATGCCCAAGCATAAGACCTAATATTATTGTGTCCTAAAACATTTGGGCAAAAATGGTAGGAGCAATAATACCGAGTGTGAACAGTCCAGTCCTGTTCGAGGCATATTTACCAAAAAGGACTGAATAGAAAGTCCATAAAAGGAGCACATCAGGTGTAAATGATGTCTAAGGCCATGTAGACACCCTGGTGGCTGTATGTGGAACTGCAAGTAAAAAGTCTTCTAGTAGTGGCCCATTATTTTAAGATCAGACCAGCACAGGGAGCAGTTGCCTCCTGCACCTGTTATCCACCCTCCCTTGAGAGTGATTGAGTGAAGGAAGACTGTTAGTACTTACAATGTGTATTTAAAACATGGCTTACAAGCACTATTCTATAAACAGACACTGGTTTAATTAACTGTATACATTTTCAGAATAGCAATAGTTTAGTGTTTCATTGTAAAACTATTCCAAATGCATAACAATGACAAATATCTAAATATACATGCAACCTAAATACACAACGCAAATGCCTAGTTTACATAACTATGTTTATTATCTATAAATGTGCATTTGTGTATTTAAGTCCTTGCATACAGTACAGTCTCAGATTAAAAAGTTTATTTAAAGTATGTTTTATATTTATAAACACTGGAAAATCTACAGTATATTGCAAATTAAATTACTAACTTACAAAAATATTGAAGATCTTTAACTATCACAAAACAAAACGAGACCTTAGGAAACATTATGAAAGCTAATCTATGGCATATATCACGCTGATAAATAATGTGTGATAAGAGAGTTTTTAATGGATACTTTCCAAAGGTTTGGGGAGCTGACAATATATGTGCATTTACCGCACCAGCCGAAATCAAAGAACTTAATTCTACCTTTATCTCGGTTACGGATCAAATGTCTACAGGGTACAAAAGACTAATGTTTATCCCTGCACCGAAATTATCAAAAGTTAGAAATAGCGCTAAGTTTGTTTAGAATGTTTAGAATTACTGGTGTCCAGAACATTGTGGTTTGCAAAAATCTTACAGCGGGATGATTACATAAGGCTTAAGGCATCCGTTATTTATTTGAGGACACAAAAATGTACAATTTGTTTTCAACAACAAACTTTGCATTTGGCGAATTACATCTCAATCAACTTTTTCTGATATTCTGTCACCTAAACATAACCTTTTTTTTTAAGGGGGGGTATACAGAAAACATGCAATTTTAGTCTATGGTTTTTAGTTAGTTGGTCTTTTGCTTTCTGGGGCTGTTTAGTTTGAGAAATAAAATGAAGTGTCAGGATGTTGTAATTATATTTAACATGCCAATCACATGATTATTGCTGAACAGCTGTTTTCTCTTGGGGACACTGAACCAAAAAAACATAGCATTGGATTTGTGAGCAGTGCCACATCTTTTATTTCAATGATTTGAACCCAACAACATATTTTGATCTGGGCTGACTAGGCTTAAAATGGTAGGTCAGTCCACCACAAAACATGGGGGGGCAAATTGCCCTCTTAAGTGATGCAACCCCCCCCCCCCAGCATTCTGCTGCTCTGTGAGCCAATTACAAAGGAAAATGCTGATCTCCCCAACTTGCCCATCTACACGATGGAGGCTGTGAAAAATACATCACTGCTTAAACCCCATTGTTCTCAGATGAAACAATCATTATTTATTAATGATGACATGCAAAGTATATGTATAACAGCTAGTTTTTTCCTGCTCTGTTTTATTTATTTTGCTTTGCTTTTTTAACCCCTTGATGACAATTGATGTGCCAGACACGTCACGTCATTGTTGCCACTAAAAAATAAGCAAGTTCCCAAGAGGGACTTGTCAGACCCGCCTGAGAACTCTGAGCTCCCCCTGCAGGTTAAATACAGGTACCGCATTAAATCATGCAAGTCAATGGAGCCCAGCTTACTAATCAAAATGTGATTAGTAAAATATATAAAATAAGAAAGAATAAAAATTGTTAAAAAATATAAATATAAATTGTTAAAAACATAAATAAAAATGTAAAAAAGCTAAATGTAAAAAAAATATATGGTCTCATTGAGTAAATTCAATTGGCGGACTTCAAAGATGTCGAAATAGGTCATGGGGGCAGGATGACCAGATGCAAAAATTCCAAGTGGAAAAATTAGGACATGGAGGCAGAATAACCACATTTAAAAAAATATGTTTTGAAATAGCAATATGCTACTTGTACTTATTGGAAAAGCTTTATCAAATGGGGGAAATCATCCCTTACCTGTACTCCCAGATGCAACTGCTCCGGTTCCCCTCCGGCAAGAATAAGCACAAAAAACGGCCGCATGAGCAGATAGTTTGCAGTGCACAGCAGAAGGTAATAGTAGAGATCTACTTTTACTTACACTTACATGTCAATAGTTGCCATGCTTGTTAAGAGAATCCATAAACTGCATTCACATATCCATGTGTAATCTGGTTTAAAATGAAACACTGTGTGCAGTTTTGATATCAATTTTAATGTATTGTTTTGTTTGTGTGTTATTTCCTATAGATATATATACATAGTTAATTATCATGACCATTCATATATAATTCACAAAGGGGCAGGATAAAATACAGATTGTAACACAAAAACGAAAGCTCTCCTTACTAGCCCAGGTAAAGTTGGCCTTGCTATATGTCAGTCTAGTCATTTTCCACTATTGCTGTTCCAAGTTTTTAATAATTTATGGCTTTTTTCTTAACTATGCCCTTCCCCACTCATTCTATAGTGCCCTGGGATATAACCTGGACCCCAAGTCCAACCTCTAGAGAGTAAAGGAATATATTGATTATTAACTCATTTTTTAAAAAAATAGATAAAACGCATTAAAAAAGAGCCAGATGTTTAAATACACATTATAACAAAACAGTAGGTAGAACCCTGAAAACATCCCCAAAATAACATTTGCGACGTGGCTTAAGATTTTTTAGATTCTTTTATATGGTTTTGTCATTGTTATGCCACAGGAAATATTGCTGGAAACTGACAAAATGTAGATGTTCACGATATTTAAGGCAAGAAGTGTGATTTTCTTAGTTGGCTTCAGTGTCTTTCTATAGTCCACCCATCTACCTTGCATCTTTCCCCTCGCCTCTTCCAAACTCATTTTTCTCACCATAGGAATGGTGGATATCCCAGATGCTACCCTCCTTAACTCCTTGTAGCCCTCCCTTCTCTACTCATAGACGTTGAGAATTAAAACTTGCCTTTTCAGAAACATTCCAATACAAATGACAGGGACATTGAAAACAATATAAAAAACAATATAAATTGAAAAAGGGCCGTCACCAGTTTTAGTAAGCAGTCCTTATGAGATGTATCGTGCTAGACGATTGAGGACTGTTGCTGATCTTTGCAGGTGAATTGTTAAAAAGCTGAAGAGCCAGAGGCTGGAAGAACGGGGTTTGTACATCTGCCATGTATTCAAGAATACAAGTTATTTTTATGTGTTGGTGACCAAAACCTATAAATCTACGGAAAGGAGTACTTACATCAGCTTAATTGTGGTAACGCCATTACATAGGTTTATTTAGCTATAGAAACTGTAGAATTTGTAAAAAATGACAGATACACTTTGACTTATTGTTTCTAAACTTAACTCAAACTTTAAGTAATAAACTTAGTACGTGATTTAGGTCACCGGTACTCCTGCTGTCTTTCTACCGCACCCAGAAAACCATATCCAATTATACAGCACAATCCCAGTCCCAAAGGAGAGTAACGAGAAGCATTATATGCCATTAAGGCTGGATAACAGATAGCATAAATGACTTGCATTACAGACACGGGATACATTCCCAGCTTTATCCTCTTGTTCATAAATCATAGTTCAGCAAGTAAAACAATTCTGCTGCTAGATACTGCCAAACATTTCCAGAAAAGTAATCACTATATCTGTCAAGAACAAGTATATTTGTATTGTACTTCAGCGTTCCCAATGTTTATTTTTTTTATGTTTGATATATATTATGAGAGGCTATTCATATGTATCATCTTCTGAAACATCCTCACACTTGGATATCTGACGACGTGAAAAACATATTTATTAGGTAAAAAAAAGTAAAAAAAAACAACAACTTTGTGTTTTCTTATTTGAGCGAATTTTCCAGATGTACAGTTGCGTTCGCAGGCATTGATTAGTCACTGCAGGTGAGATTAAAAAAATCAATATTGCATAATCGGAATGAGTAATCATGTAACTTTTTTGTTGTTGGAAACAAATCTTTTTTGCTATGGATAAAACTTTGAGAGGTGTGAAAGCTGTGAAGTGATGTAAGAAAAGGAATGAGCAACCGCACAGATCGCGCAGAGGATCATAGAAACACAGAATCTGATGGCTGATGAACCATTCATCAAAGACTCAGACCTTAACCAGTCCTTGGTCTCATTTTAGATTCATCATAGCTGTAGGCTTGTATTAGAGATTATGACTATCTTGCAATGCAGAAAGGTGTAAGGAGCAGAAATCTAAGACACAACCAGCTAATGAAGTCGCAGGTAGGACTTGGTGGTGTTTTTGGAGTTGGCAACAATTTCCAGATAATTCTGTTTGCATTGTATTGCGATGCAAAATAATCAAAGATACGGTCCTAACCTCAACATCCGAAGAAAGGGATTTAGGGGTGATTATTTCAGAGGATTGTGACAATGCAGTAGAGCAGCGGGTAATGCGAGCAGAATGCTTGGTTGTATAGGGAGAGGTATTAGCAGTAGATAGAGTGTTGTACAGATCACTGGTGAGACCTCACTCGGAGTATTGTGTACAGTACTGGAGACCGGATCTCCAGAAGGATATAGATATGTTGGAGAAAGTTCAAAGAAGGGCTACTAAAATGGTTCATGGATTACAGGATAAAACTTATCAGGAAAGGTTAAAGGATCTTAACATGTATAGCTACATCCTGTTTTTTTCGGGTCCTGTCCCATCAAATTTGGGTCTATCCCTGACTAAAAAAATCAGTGAGGATTATGTTTAAGCTTCAAGACACACACACAGCCTAAACTCCTAAACTCTGCTAAATGAGATCCAGATACCCCAGGCTAGAAGGCGGTGGGGCCTAAAGTAGGTGGGGTCACAAAGTTTATCATTGCTCCGTCTACCCTAAGCTTTGCCCCCTTTATGTCCCGTGACAACTGGAGTAAAAGTTGGCAAGTGCGTTAAAATAAAAGAAGGGTGAGGGCATTAACGTACAACCGATATAAGCTGCAACATTGGCCAAAGGGGCCCCTTGCAGTTATCACTGTAATTGTTTTATTCTTTAAATAGGTGTTTATAAATGTATCATTCAGATTTATGCATAGTTGGTGCTTTATAATTGGTGGTTTATTACTTCCTTCAAAGATGAGGCCATGGTAAATCATTTCTATTAGGTCTAAAAAGATCTTAACCCGTCTCTGAATAAACTTTAGGCAATAGGAGAGGGCACCACATTAGAAAAAGTCTTCGGCTGTGGATGAAG
This sequence comes from Spea multiplicata, assembly GCA_009364415.1. Taxonomy (NCBI): domain Eukaryota; kingdom Metazoa; phylum Chordata; class Amphibia; order Anura; family Pelobatidae; genus Spea; species Spea multiplicata. Next base: position 10,094 of record VKOC01048369.1, on the reverse strand, counting down.
ATGTGTCTCCAGTGGCCTTTAATACCAGTGATGGATGAGAGTGTATCTTCATTGAGTTAATATTGGGCAATGGTGTGTTTGCAATGACCGTTGGTGCAGAGTCAGGCTGTGACTTGAGTGACAGTCGGTGCTGATCATATTGTCTCCAGTTATTGATGTCTCTCCAAAGACAAACCATACAGGATTAAGGTCTGTCTCCATCCATACCTGTACCTGGACATATTTACAGTGACAGTCCATATTGTATCATAGTGTGGCTCATAAGGATAGTCTATAGCTCCAGTGACAGTCGATGCTGATCAGGTTGTGTAACGATAGACAGTACTGGATTAGGGTGTGACATTCGAAGCAGAATCAGACAATGTGGGATTACAATGTGTTTCCCGTAGAAAACACTATTTCCTTTGGGTCAAAAACATTTTTTTTGCAAATTTTAGTTTTAAATCCAGTTCAGTTCCATCAATCTGTATGTAGTTAGTAAAATAAAAAAGGTATAACAATCACAATAATGTACATGTTGTTTTTTTTAAGTAGAAGTATTCTAAGGCAATTTTCTTCCCACATAGGGCATTTAAATTTGAATTTCAGAGCTAATCAACGGAACTTCTTCAGCCTCAATAAATAAAAAGCAAGTAAAGACATGAATATTCTGTGCATGGTTTCATTCAGCTTCCCGCACTACTATAATTTTATACATTTTATAAACTCTCAACAAGAGCAATCACTTTGCCTTTAGAGAAAAGGTGAAAGCACACATATTTTCTATAGGTTTTTTCTTTTCATTCTGGGTAAATGGAAAATCTACCTACTGTCTGCAATATGTAATGAAACGATATACCGAACATGCATATTGATATAGAACCGTAATGTGTGCATCATACACTCTCTACTTTTATGATACTTAATGAAGCAGGTAGAGGAGCAGCAGCTCTTCTGATTCCAAAGCGGGGCAGATTGTCCTATTGGGAGATCAGACTCCCTGGTGCATCGTTGCTTAATGGACCAGTTACAATGGAGACCTGTGTTACCTGGTCATTTAAACTTTGGAGTACCATATCGGGCCTTCATAGCACGCTGTACGTGTGCATCGAACGGTGCACTAGGGTATGATGTCATACCCCAGTGCTCAGTAGAAGGAGCAGCTGCAGAGGTAGGGGTTCAGCAAGCTGCTCCCAGTTTGATTCAACCCCAAGTCAGTTTGTGCTACTGGCTGGTTCTCCTACTTCTACCAACATCTGAAACCTGTTTGAGCTTTAGCCCTGTGCACCTAATCCTCGTTGTAAGTTCCTTTCTCAGGATTCTCAGGATCAGAATTATGATTGCCTCATATTTGTTTACTTATCACCTCTTATTAGGTTTCTCCACACCTTTGGTGGAATCCAATTTATTCTGGCAGTCATTGTATTGTCAGGTTGCCGGAGATATGAGAGAACTGGAAACTAATTGTAATGCTGGTCTTACCATCTTTTGCCGCTGATCTCACTATCCCTAAAGTATAAATTGTCTGTTAATTAACTAAACATCTCCAACACAACTACACTGATTAAAAAAAACAAAACAGCATACACCCTATGCAGCCTAAATAAATGAATGTAATAAAGCCAACAGCTGTGTCAGCGAGGCAGAAGGGAGAGCTAATATAACGCTGGCAGGATCCCAGACTACCAGAAGCAGGAGCATCTGTGTCCCATACATGTAATCATGGTGCAATAAGGACCAGGACTTTGTTCTAGTAAATTATTTCAATGTGACAGTCTAACTTTTAGAACCATAACTGTTACATTCATAAAATACATTGTAATATCACCTCTTAATACATACCTTGTATAGGCACACAAACATGGCACTGTATCTGGACGTCAATACAGTCCCAATTTAATGAGCTTATACTTTATATTTCTCCTCCTTTGTGTTTAAGAACGTACGCGTTTGTTGCATCTTTTATAAGTTTACAATATTTTACATTATTTTGTATTAATTCTATTTTTTTACTTTACACTTTTGATCAACAAAAATACGGCACTTTAGCTAGTTTCTTGCTTACAGAAGAACATTCTTGTTTTAGATGAAAAGAAATAAGCGTCCATCGGGTTTCAACTGTTCAGGTCAGCAGAGGAAAGAACAAAGTAATCCCATTAAAACTGCCACTAGCTTTACTACAACAGGAGAAGCCAAAGCAGAAAAAATTTAAGGGATCTACAAAAGCATTATTCATGATCTGTACTTCAAAAGTTACAAATTTAAACCTGAACCAACTTTGGGCCGTATGTTTGCCCCCAGGCTCTAGGCAACAAATACGACAAGAATAAACCCGAGATGAATTTTTACTAGTTTAAAACAATATTAATGCATTGAAAAAGTATTAGCTGCTTTACATGAAGATTCAAAGAAAAACTGTTTTGTGTGATATGCCAGATTTTATTATTATAAATACACCAATCAGCCATAACATTATTTATATATATTTTATATATATATAATATATATAAAGCCTACAATACCACGCTCGCAATTCATGGTGGAGTCCTTGCTCCTTCTTGGCTCCGCTTCCCTCCCCTCCCTTGGCTCTACCTTACGTTACTCAGTTACCCAAGTCTTCTGTCCTAAAATATTTATCTATCTATCTATCTATCTATCTATCTATCTATCTATCGTAATTGGTGCACATGGTAAGAAGAGTCACAGTTTTCAAAATCAGTGTTATATCTCTGGATATGTAGTTGCAAAAGCCCTTGTAGTTGACTGATAAATGTGACTGACGTTTCTTTTCACTTTAAACATTTTAGGCATCACCTATTTCTTCATAACGTCATTCATAACATTCTTTTTATAACGTCATTAAATATGTTATATATTTAACAATACTCATAGCTATACATTTAACTACACAGTGACCTTCTCCTTGGTTTACCTTGGAGTTGCAGTTGTGGGGCTTCCAGACTATGACAGAACACATTTTTCTAGACATGCCTAATCCAGACTGTTTTTGAAAAAAAAAAAGTTTATAACTTTTTTTTTTTTTTTTTTTTTTAAATCAATTTGAAAGATGCCATGTTTTTTTAAGGTACACATGATTCTTCATTAGGAAGATAAGAAGGGAGGCAAGTTGATAATAAATTGTTTCTCTCCCTTCCTTCCTAATGTTCTTTTAGTGTTTAGATTACCAACTGCAGTACTTAGCCCAGTGCTTTCTGTCGCATATGAAAAATGTTTTATATTAAACCTAGATTAAAAGCCATATCAACATAAATTATTACACTACAGGGAAAACACATAGAGAATGCCCCAAAAAACACAAAGGTTTTATTTTAAAGTGATTACTAGCACTAACGCTAAAATTTATTTTGTTAACGTTGGTATAACACAGCAGCCAGGATTAAATAAACTATAGAAGAATCATTAGGTAAATAATGATTTGATTTCTTTTCCTAATGTATAGCACTGCATCTGCTATAGGGATAGTATATTAAACAAGGCAGTGTAATAGAATTATTAATAATCTTAAAAAATAATGCTTTGAATTATATATTAGCAACGTTTTCATCATCCTCTGGGTTATGCCCTACCTGGCGTCAAATTACTGGAACTACTATTTATTACAAAATGAAATTTTAATGCATGTTAAAGTAACTCTGAATACCTTTAATTTTAAAAATGTTTATTCTCTTCTTTAAAATCTAATATTTTTTGAATACCTTAAACGGCTAATGAAAGCGCTAGACAAAAAATAGATTTTTGAATTCACACAATTTTTCATTCTTACTTGTATTGTGTTGGATGCTTTAATGAGTCCCAAATATGATATTTTCAGGCAGATGCTTATTAGCCATTTGCATGTTTTCTTGTTCTGTTCTCTAAGTACAATTTACTAAATAATCGCCCTGGCTCCCTACCATACTACTTTGTAGTATGCTATAGACTGGCTGATTGTTAATCATCTATGTAGGAAGAGGATTCCTTAGCATTGCCATAAAGCATCAGCTCAGTGTGGTGTGAGCAGGGAAATTCACCCAAAATATCACATGACCGACAACAATGGCCGCCTCCTGGTCTGCAGATAAAGGAAGTTTGTTGGAACAAAATAAGATAAAACCAGGTTCGTGTCAATGTGAACTTACTTAACTGTATACAGAACTTGCTTTAATGCTCAACGAGAGCTTTTTTTTCTCATAGGATGTCACTTTTCAAGGGTAACGGCTTTCATGGTTACTTTTCAAGGAAAGCTGATGTCTGCAAAAGCAGTGTGGAAACTGTCTATATTAAAAGAGTTAGTCGACATAAGGACTGGTGATAGGCAACCAGCTTTTTTTTTGATGATAGGTGAAAAAGAACACTGCATTTTCTTCCATTTACCATAACACTACAGATTTTGTTTCCTCTTAACTGATCAACCACAGTCAATTACACGGTTGAGAGAAAAACATAAATTGGAGAGCATTCCCAAACGGGCAAAGGTTCAGAGTCTAATACGGATGAATTAAGTGCAACATTTGTTTTAATATTAAAAGCTAGCATTCCTAAAGGGAATATTACCTGATTGATTTTAAAAACTTGCAATATGTTTTTTTTTTATTTTTATATATTTATGTTATGACATATTGCTTTGGATTCTTAATGATGTGTCCCCAAGTGATCTCAGGACAATTATCTGCGTTATACTTTGTAAAATCCTTATAATCAGACTGATGATTCTTATTACCAGATTATAAGGGTTTATGCCTCAAAAGAAAGAAATTGTACGGACAAAAATCAGGTATTACATTTCATATTTAGCTTTGGTTGTCCTCATTAACCATTGGGAATATTCCACATAGAAAGATCAGTTACATTGAATGAAAATGCAATCTAAGTGTGATACTCACCTCTATAGAACATCGTCATTCTCCCAAATTATACCAAAAACCGACTTTGGCTTTTGGTTTGATTAGATGAATATGCTGAAACTATTAGTGCTAAACAATGACTTCAATAGAAACACGATAGCTCATCGTAATTCAAGTTGAACAAGTGATTGTAATTGTAAATGTTAATTAAACATTACTACATTTAAAAACTGGATCTTCCAGAAGAAACCCTTGGATTAATCAGTACTATTTGAGTTCAAGTACTGCTCACTGAAGATCTTTTAAGTGTATATCATGTGCAGAACCATTTACTTTCGCATTCTATAGCCACCAACTGTTAACCTAATAAATGTTTCAATGTGGGCTCTGGGGCTACCTGGAGCCTACCCTTACAGGACGCGGCCATATCTGCCCACTGACGTTCACAGGAAACAACCCCATTTTAGATGGGAAATAGGCGGGAGTGGGGTATGCCAGGACTTTGGTGGATTTGGGCGGTTGACCTGGAGAACCGGAGCTTCTTCCAGAGTTCTCCAGGCCAAACCCTGAGAGTTGCTAAATATGAATAGGATGTTTCATGAATATCCATTTGCTGGACTGCTCTAGAAACCAGAGCCAGACTGGCAATTATGAGGTCACCATGGCACTTTAAGGCCCGCGTCCAACTGATGACATATGTGCGTCAGAAGGCTAGATATGCACAGCAGCACATTACATTTTTATGCCCACGTAATGTAGGGCCAGGCATATCCAGCTATGACTGCAGCACTGGAGCTGTCACTGGAGTGGCAGATAGATTGTGTGCGTGGTGCTGTCCATAAGTGGTCCACAAGGCATTTGCCCAGATGGCAAGTAGGGGCCTACTCGGAACAACCCCCCCCACACACACACAAAACTGTATTTTTAAATAGTTCTGAATAATATCTATAAAGTAGCCTACAGGAGTTCAACAATATAACTCTATTTCTAAAATCTGATTGTGTCGATTGTTTTTATTCCTATTGTGTGGGACAATCATTTATCTATTCTCAATTACAATGTCCCATTGTGACTTTCATTCACCATGATTGCCTTTATCCCTTGACATCTCATTCATCCAGAAGTACTTTTTTTATGACTACTAATTGCATTAACCTTATGACTGTTCTAAATACATTATGATGGAGAATTACCTGATAAAGACATTAATTTCAAAATTGCATGCAGGTTTCTCGATCTAAACTGTGCATATAAAAGCTGTCAGCTTACTGGCGAATTTCAATAGGATAATTTCTGGCCTGCCATGTAGAAAGATAAATAATATTTCAGCAAGTTGTTATGGAACAATGCTTATTCTGAATAGAAATCATTCTCGTCAGTTTTGCAATTGTTTTAAACTGCCAAACAGAAAAAAAATGTGTTGAAACTTGGCATAAAGCTTTTCATACAATTCTGCCTTCAGGAAAGAAGCCAATTACTCATACGGTTGTGACTGCATTGCACAGGGAACAAAAATTTTACATGAACATTAATAGAAACAGAAAACAGATATGACCTCCTTGTCTGACTATATGAGAACTGATACATTATATGAGTATTGTTAATTTGCAGTATAAATCGCAGGAACAAAGAGTTTAAATCAAATTATCCCAAAATTCAAAATCCAGGCAACCCAAAATTCGCAGACTGGGTTGCGAATTGGCCCTGGCACTTTAAGACCAATGGGCGATAAATGACAGGCTGCCGGCTGGGCACACAAATTTACATGCCGTAATTCCACCTACACTTTAGTATTGTGTGTCGGTATATATCCAGCAGGCATATATTGATTATATTTGAACAATATAAAAACGGAAGCAAATGATAGCTACCCTTTAATAGGAAAAATTATATGACCACGGTAGCAGTAGCTTACAGACCATCATGAGCCTGTACAACATGAGAACTTTAGTTTACAATAGCTGAGGTGGCAAAGATTATCCGCCATTACCCCAATCTGGAATTTCTATGGTGTTCAGCCAGTAATGGCTGACTGTCTATCATGGGAGCTGCAGTCAACAACAAAAATGTTGGTGTGTAGTGTAGGCCACCACAACCTCAGTACAGAACTACAATTCCTATGAAGTTCAGCTAGCGATATAGCTGGCTGAATATTATTGTAGATGCAGTCAACAAAAGTTAGTGTTTGCACTGTAGGAAATTGTTTGAATCACTGAAAATGAGGAGGGACCCCCACCAAACAAATGAAAATGAAACATACACTTCTGAATTTTCACTTGAATTTCATTGGTGCTTTCACTGTTACTCACACACTAACCCACTCTCTCAATTACTTTCTCTTACACACTCTCAGAATTTCTCCCTATCATATCTGCCGACTGCTTACGTATCCCTGTCTCCATGTCATGCAGCTCTGCTTCTTATTTTGCACCTTATTGTTCTTATGTGGTCTGTCTTTTTTCTTCTGTCTTCTTTTTCCTTTCTTCGTCCACTGCTCCAAAAAGTCTTCTTTCCTCGTCCGCTTCTCCATAGACAACTGGACATGACCTTCCACTGAACTACTGCAAAATGACAAAGTTTTCTAATTGGGAGAGAAAGTGTGCCCGGAAGCCCTGCCATTTTGAGGAAGTTCACGAGAGGTCATATGCACGGAGAAGAGGACAAAGAAAGAAGATATAACAACAACAAAATGCGGAAGATGCACAAGAAGAAGCAAGAAGAAGCAAAGCTGGGCAGCACGGAGATAGGGACGCGTAAGCAGATGGAGGAAAAGGTGGGGAAACATTTAGAGAGTGTGATAGAGAGTGAATGAGTTTGAGTGTGTGGGTTAGAGGGTCAATGAAAGACAGTGTGAAAGAGCACAAGAGAGTGAATGAGGGTGATTGACAATATATTTAACTTTCGAGTGAAATGAATGGGCAGGAAATGGAATTGTCGAAAAACAAAAAATTTGTCTGATATGTTTTTGGTCCACTTGCACAATTCTTAGTGTAGCCCCCACCCAACGCCCAATCTACAGTTTCAGCTTCAATTACCATAATAATCAACTAGCAATTTTGCTGCTAAACTATTTTTTGAGTTGCAGTCAAGAAAAGTTATGTATTGTAGCTCTGTGATGCACAGCAAACAAAAAGGTAGGTAAGTTGAGTAAAAAAGGGACATAAAGGCTTGGAACCAAAATAGGACACTTGGAGATTTTATAGCGGTTGTGGCTAAATTTTAGAACTCCAAGTGCTGTTATTACATTTCTCATGATGTTCTTGCCCGCCCATGGAATGCCCATGCTAGTACATGAACTATATAGAAGCTTATGTTATAACATATTCAGCATTTATACATATATCTATCTACTTTGACATTCTTAGATGTGCATGCACATTTTTAGGTTTGGTCACAATATTGTCCTTCAACAGTAAAGAAAGCGGAAGTAAAGAAAAAGATGTAGAGTCGCAACTTTCCAGGACCTCAAAAATCTCTTTTCAGATCAGGAGACATTCGTGGTCCCAAAAGCTAACGTGAATGTACCTCGCTACGGCCAAATAAAGAACATCACCTTGGACCAAAGACTCAGTCCTTCAACAGGAAAAAACGCTAGGCTTTCCTTCAGTCACAGTTGCTGGGACGACTATTCCAGCAACCCACAAGTGCTCATTAACCTTGTTATATAGAATGCAGTGAACCTTCAATGTGTCATCACTTCTCTTATGGTGATGTGAGGCCCTGCAAACTTTTAATTAACTGACTCCCTCCCAGCCTCACCTTTACTACCCTCACTCCTGCTGTCTCTGCTAATGTCCAGGAATGCTATTTATTAATAATTAGTGTATAAAATAAGATATATTTGTGTGGCTGGTCCATCTTGAACATTTGCCCTCTCACCTCCGAGATCGTAAGCTCATTTGAGCAGGGCCCTCCATTTTGTTTTTCTAAAACCCGAATTGTTATGTGATGTCCCTTTTACCCATTGTACAGCGCTGCAGAATATAATGGCTCTATATATAAATGAATATATACACGTAACACCACTGGCAATCGTTTACAAGGTTTATACATCTACAGGCATGCATATCTGTAACATTGAATGACAGTTACAAAAGAATATATACATACACCCTCAAAATATGGGTAAACCCTCTCATATGTACACACACTATAAATATCATACCAAACACAATAGGCAGTTTGCATTATTTTTGTAACATGTCATGGAGACCTTTTAACAGAGAAATAATATAATACATTCAAATATGTTTACTTATGCCTTGTCTGTGACATTAAGTGTTTGAGAATGTGATACATTGAGTAGGTATGAATGCATGTGACAAGACATGAAAAGTGAAGTGTGCGTGAATGAAGGTTCCTGCGTGGGTGTGAATGGCATTGTGATTCAGAAAATAGAATGACAACTCGCAACCCTCAGGCACCTTCAATATAATAGCTCAGTAACGTCTTACTAGACAAACAGATTCCTGTGTGTACTATACATAATGCGATACATTATTATATGCATCTAATATCATGCGGAAGAGTCATTTTAATCTTTGGAACAGATTAAAATAAGAGGGTCAGAGATTTAAATGTAAAGTAAGGAAGTTTTACTTTGCTGTAAACCATATGTTTATCCAGATGATACCAAAGACTGATTAAGGTTTGATTAATTGAATAAACAGGGAGACTAGATGGGCTGAATGGTTCTTATCTGCCGCCACATTCTCTGGTTCTGCTTCTGTTTAACCAGTGATCCGATAGCATGCACCAGAGACTAAATCAGAATTAAAAGGAGCCATTTAATAATGTATTTCTTCATCTCATCTATAATTAAACCGTTGTAGCACCCCCTATGTTTCAAGCATTTTTTGTGTGTATTGCATTTCATGGGTTTGTTTTTCCATGTAACACAGCAACAGACATCACCCTCAGCCACACAAATACTGTATGCTGCATCACTAAGACTGTGGGCAGTGGTGGGCAGCAGGGAGTGTGGCCCAGGCAACTCGATGAAGTTGACCCAAATCAGGTGACCAAAATCCATAAGTAAGGTGAGAGACTCCATGCTGGGGAAAGAGAGTGAAAGGAGGACCATAGCTCTGGAAAAATGGTCAGAGCTATGGCAATTGGCATTTAACGTGGATAAATGCAAAGTAATGCACCTGGGGCATACAAATCCAAGGGCAGAGTATAAAATATTTGGTACTGTCCTAACCTCAACGTGTGAGGAAAGGGATTTAGGGGTAATTATTTCTGAAGATTTAAAGGTAGGTAGACAATGCA
>VKOC01048365.1:0-32994 GCA_009364415.1 Spea multiplicata | reverse complement strand
CTCTCACACAGAGACACAGGTAGTCTCTCATACACTCACACAGGCAGTCTCTCTCTCTCACATACACACAGACTCAGGGAGTCTCACACACACAGAGTCAGGCAGTCTCTCACACAGTCTCTGTGTGTCTCTGTGTGAGAGAGACTGCCTGTGTCTCTGTGTGAGAGAGACTGCCTGAGTCTCTGTGTGTGTGAGAGACTGCCTGAGTCTGTGTGTGTGTGACAGAGACTGTCTGAGTCTCTGTGTGTGTATGTGTGGAGAGACTGCCTGAGTCTTCTGTGTGAGAGGCTGCCTGAGTCTTGTGTGTGTGTGTGTTTGTGAGACTGCCTGAGTCTGTGTGTGTGAGAGAGACTGCCTGAGTCTGTGTGTGTGTATGTGAGAGAGAGACTGTGGTTACTAAAAAAATTGAATCCCACCACTGCTTACACCACTCACTCCAACGCTTTGCATTGGACAGTGTTATGGTCCCTACTTTGTGGGAACAGTTTGGGGAAGGGTCTTTTCTATTCCAGCATGACTGTGCTCTAGTCCATAAAGACATGTTTGGATTAGTTTGCTGTGGAAAAACTGTGGAGATTGCGAGCCAGGCATTCTCGGCCAAGATCAGTGCCTGACCTCACAAATGCTCAACTTGATGAATGGGCAAAATGTCCCACAGAAACACTCCACAATCTTGTGGAAAGCCTTTCAAGGAGAGCGGAAGCTGCCATAGCTGCAAGGAATGCAATGTCATAAAAGTCCCTGTTGGTGCAATGGTCAAGTGTCCCTATACTTTTGTCCAGATAAATATAAGGACAAAGCATCAAAATTGTCCTTACTCAAAATACCAAGTAGGGTATACAAGCTGGTGTTGTGGAGTGTAGGACCAAACATTATGATGACATAGTGATAGCTGAGCAAACCTGGGAACCATACAGGGTAAAATAAAGAAGTTGAACTGTGAGTAACTGCTATAATTTATCCATAAGCTCAAACCTCCATGTTATGTCTCATTCCACTTTTCCTTCACTTATTCTCTTTGCTGCAGTAATATAAATACCTTTTTAGACTGACAATGAAGGTCAGCCAAATTTATACAAAATGCTAATGACTGCCATAGGCTGTAAAGATGGTTATCAAAAAGCAATGCAGAAACTCATACTGGTTTTCTCGAACTAAGCTTAAAAATTAACAATTCTTTTTATAATTGATCCAGTATCCTTTTGTTGGCTTGTCATCATTAGCCAGATTTATTGTACTTAAGAAAAAAAGGTATTAATATAAACACAATGGGAGACAACGTGCTCAGTGACAGGTTGTTGCAAGATCTTATACAGCAACCAGCATACAGCAAGACGCCGATACAAGTGATATCGAGAATGGTGAGAGAGTAAGTCAGCCCGCAGTGTCCAGACATCATCAACATGCGAAACACTGTGAAGGAGATTTGGCGGACGATACCTCTCGTAGGAGTTAACAGCACGCAGATCGTTCCTTCGGAAATGTTTTTCATACAGGCAACAGAGGCAAAGCAGTACAACAGGGGTAAAATACCTTACGTGTTTCGCGATTGTAACAAGCGCTTAATCCTACTAAAGGAATTGTTTCACAAGCTGCAAGATCTTACTGAGATCAAGGTCATTTTGGCAGCTTGAAGGTTTATTTTTAACGCTTGCTTTGACGTATAACAGGGCCAAACCGAGGCATGAGAGTCCCATGAGGCTCTTTCACATGTAATGTGCAGCTTGCAGAAATATTTGCAGAAATATTTGGTTGGACCAAAATATTTTCATGCCAGCTTACTAAGACTCTTGTGAGTGCGACCGCGCATCGCATCCCCGCAGGAACAGAGGTCTCAAGTCTTCCAGAAATTCCGGGAGTCTCCCAGAAATAAAGTTGTCTCTCCTGCCTTCATAATGCATGGAACAATAGAAACCTACAATCACAGAATTGAATTGCAGATATGAACGAGTCAGTCCATCTAGTGTGCCCATGTTTCCTAATGTAAGGGATTTAAACCCCTATCAGTTCTTGGTCTGGTCTTATAGTGAGAGTAAGTTTATGCCATGCCTGTTTAAATTCCCTCACTGTATTAGCCTCCACCACTTTTGCTAGGAGACTGTTCCATTTATCTAGTGCCCTCTCAATAAAGTAGAACTATCTTACATTACATCTAAGCCTTGGACCTTCTAGTTTGGATCTCTTGTTTGAACATTGTTCTCCTTTCAAATATGCACAGCAAAAAAAATATATAGAAAAGGGAACAGACAACCTAAAAAGCATAAAATGCATACACATTGCTTTGTTGCTTCTCTAATTAATAACCAATAAATACACAAAATCAAGAATTCAGCACATACCCAGCGAAACCAAACCTTAGTGTTGAGCAACCCCACCTGCCACACATTATTATTCAAGCAGATTTTATCAGGACAAAATAACAATCATGTGTTTCATAGCAGTCCAATAAATTAGGTAAATGCAACCTCAAACAACACATCTTACATCTTACATTATGTCTGTTTCTATGTCATGATTTATTCAACAAAAATAAGCCAAAATGGAGAAGCCATGTGTGAAAGCTAAGTACACCTTATGATTCACCTTATGGTCCCCAGGTCCTGTGGCAGAAAAGCAAGCCTAAATCATCACCACTCCACCACGGTGCTTGTGCAGGTGTTTGTGCTGAAGTGCTGTCTTTGCTTTGTGCATTATGGCCAAACATCTTTATTGTGGCCTCATCTGTCCAAAAGACATTGTTGCAGAAGTCTTGTGGTTTGTTCAGATCCAACTTGGCAAACCTAATCTGTGCTGCCATTTTCTTTTTTTCATGGCAACCCTTCCAAAGAAACCATATGTAGAGTCTGAGATGTATCTCTCAATTTTATTTTTTTTGCAATTTCTCTGAGCATTACATGGTCTGAGCTTAGGGTGAATTTGCTGGGACATCCTCTCCTGGGAACAATTGCTTCCCAAAGATCATTGCTGATGTCTTTGACATTGTGTTAAACTGTTAAAACTTTGGCTTTTATAGAGATGGTCACACTTGCTGATGATCAATTAATCAAGAAGATTTGACTAGCAGCACCTGTCTGCTATGTAGCATCTTAATTCCTATTAATGCAGTAAGGGTGTAATGGCTTCTCCATTTTGGCTTAATTTTTGTTGAATAAATTATGACACAGTGTAATATGTCATGTGTTGTTGTTCACCTTTGGCTGTATTTACCTATTTCTTAGACCTTCTAAGGAACAGATCTAAGGAACAGATCATTGTTATTATGTCTTTGATAGAATTCAAAGAGGGTGTATTTTCTTTTTCACATGACTGTAGTTGACAAATCCAAAGTTAACTTCACACAAGTGGACAGATGGAGATACACTGGACTATCTAAGACATTCATCTCTAGTTTTAATCTATCCCTCCAATTTTTATACCCATCATCTGGAAATGTACTGTGACTCTTTTCCAGGTATGCATTACAAATGTTATCTTGTCCTGAATCAGCTCATTTTCTGTTGTAATCCTATTGTTTTGTTTGGTTTTGTACAACTGTGATGCTACCTTGAACCACTTTGTTTCATGCTTTACCCCTCTTTTTTTGCTTGGCATGTCTAACCTTTGTGCTATCTTGTCATCATTGTTAAAGGCTAAGTGTAAAGCATTTGCTATGAAATCAACTGTTCTGGTCATGTGTGAGGTAGTCCTACAACTTCTGGTGCTGTAGCTTGGAACAACAATGTAGTTTACTCATTGAAGTAGAATCTTTACAAGTGGACAGATGGATTTGCATTTTCTTCCATTGCTCCCCGGTCCAGTTTTTATGCTGATGTGCCCATTGTAGGCGATTTCAGCAGTGGACAGGGGCCAGACTGGTCTGCGGCTACGCAGGCCCATACGCAACAAACTGTAATTCACTGTGTGTCATGACATTTCTACCATAACCAGTGTTAACTGTTTTTCAGCAATGTGAGCTACAGTAGCTTGTCAGTTGGATTTAACCAGACAGTCCAGCTTTCCCCTCCCATGTGCATCAATGACCCTTGGCTGCCCATAACCCTGTCTGCGGTTCACTAGTTTTCCTTCCTCGGACCACTTTTGATATGGACTGACCACTGCAGAACGGGAACACCCCACAAGAGCTTCAGTTTTGGCGATGCTCTGACCCAGTCGTCTAGCCATCACAATTTGAGGTCAAAATGTTCACTTGCGGCTAATTATATTCAACGTATCTGTCAGTGCTCATTGATGCACCGTGTGGTAAAATCCAACAGATAAACTATTGTAGCTCAAGACGGAGGCACCTCTTTGCAACTTAAAGGATCTGCTGCTAACATCTTGGTGCCAGATATCAGAGCACACCCTCAGAAGTCTAGTGCAGTCCATGTCTCTATGGGTCAGGGCTGTTTTGGTGGAAAAAGGCGGGACCTATACCATATTATGCAGGTGGTCATAATGTTATGGCTGATATGTGTATATCAGTGACTCACTAAACCCCTGCTCCTACATCTTTATTGATCATTTTGCTCTCTTACTTTCCTTCTTCTATTCCCATTGGTGGGGAGAAGTAGGAATTGCACATTCTCTAATATCTGCACCAGACACTCTTCAGCCACCCAGTGATACAATATGGGGTTGCAATATTCAGTCCCCAGTCCCTGTTCCAACTAACTGTATACTTGTCTGTAATAAAGAACAGAGTTTGGTGTTCCAAGTGCTCAACTTCTCGATAACCTACAGTATCTCACATAAGTGAGTACACCACTCACATTATTTTAAATATTTTATTATATATTTTCATGTGACAACAGGAAATTACACTCTGCTACAATGTAAAGTAGTGAGTGTACAGCCTGTATAACAGTGTAAATTTTCTGTCCCCTCAAAATAACTCAACACACAGCCATTAATGTCTAAACCTTGGGAACAAAAGTGAGTACACCCCTAAGTGGAAATGTCCAAATTGTGCCCAATTAGCATTTTCCCCTCCCCAGTGTCATGTGACTCATTAGTGTTACAAGGTCTCAGGTGTGAATGGGGAGCAGGTGTGTTAAATTTGGTGTTATCGCTCTCACACTCTTTCATACTGGTCACTGCAAGTTCAACATGGCACCTCATGGCAAAGAACTCTCGGAAGATCTGAAAAAAGGAATTGTTGCTCTACATAAAGATGGCTATAAGAAGATTGCCCAGACCCTGAAACTGAGCTGCAGCATGGTGGGCAAGACCATGCAGCATGGTGGGCAAGACCATACAGCGGTTTCACAGGACAGGTTCTACTCAGAGCAGGCCTCGCCATGGTCGACCAAAGACCACAATGGGGTTAAACATTGTGCCCCAGGTGCCCACCTTAAGTCTAAGCATAGCTTTCAAGTAAGTTAAGTAGAAGTTGACTTCTGCCAGAGTTAATTGCACCTAATATTCTGATTCTAATACAGTTTTCTGGAGTTTTTAAAACCCTCAAAGCATTATTATCACATCATTAATATAGTAATTGATAATGGAAGTAATACTAATCTGTCACTTAGAAGTCAAACCAATTTGCCTGATGGTATGCAGGCTCTTGGTACAAGCATTTGCTTAATTAATACAGTTTCCTCTGAGCAAAAGTAGATAACTTGAATGAAATCATCGTTAAGACTATTGCTTTATCGTTTTCTAAATCACACACATACAAAAAAGAGGGATAACTTTTCTGGGATGTACAACAAGCATGCAGAAACCTTTTTTTCATTATTTAGAATCTATATATCCAAGTGGCCTTCTCCTCCAGAGCTGCTTGGATGTGGAATAACCTTCCAAAAAAACGAAACCCTCACATCTTCCTTCTGTTTGGAATCCCTACATTTAAGATCAAAATTGCACTGCAATAATTGTTAGTTAGCAATGTTATATTATTTCTTTGTATTTAATTGCACTACATATGTATCTTGGCATCTGCAAATTCTCCCCAAGACTTAAAAACAAGAGAGATCTCCATGATTAAATATTTTCTAAATACATTATCTAACAAGGTTATTATTCAAAAGCCTGTTGAGTTTCTGTTGAGCTCATTTAATATCCACTGAGTTTCTTCTGGCTTTAAATTTAAAGAATATGTTAAAATGAACACAATTGTATTGATTTATTTTTTTATTGAAAGCTTCATCAAAGAAAACATCAGTTTAATCCTAACATCCACTGTTCTACGAAAGCTCCAGGAGTGGAGAACAGATTGCCATTTGGGCTGTATCACATAGTTAAACATACCTACAAACCATACCTTTAAAAATTGATATTTTTTGGACAATGATGGCATCAAAGTTTTGTTTCCTTAACATCTTAAGATCCTTAACAATCTTGTAGCCCGAATTTTATTCATTTGATAAAGGAAGTAAAATAATCGTTCCAAATTTCTTCCCCATGGTTGTATTTTAAATGACATTGCCAACCATGGAAGAAAGTCCAGAAAAAATCCTTTGTACACGTGAGCCCACGAATTGAAAACAATACCAAATTATCAAATGTAAAAGAACTGATTTCTGAAACAAACCTGAAATAATATTTATGACAGCTGTGTTGAATCCGACTAGATTTAAAGTGATCTATCTCACTTTAATGTATTTAAGGATTGTCTGTAGCATGGGGTATCCAACTGTTAATTCTAATCTGACTTAAACCTGCAATTCCCATACAGCTAAATTTATATATGGCCCGTGTCTGAGACTGATTGAGCATTACGAGAAATGTGGTACCAAAACAGTTAGAGAGCTGATTTGGCTTCTACACCTCTTCTCCAGGGAGACTGTTCTGTGATACTTTGATTTTTTTTTTCATTTTAAAACAAATCAACAAACATAAAATATTGACCTCTGTACAGCTGTAGTTATAGGTTCAAATCCTGAAAAAAAATAACATGAAATGTTTTGGACTTTGTAAAAAAAAAAAACCAGCAAATATAAGAAAGAAATGTAAAAACTGCATTCCTAGAGTTGCAAACAATGGAAGCATTTTGCATTGCAGAACTTGTTATAGTAGGGACCATTTTTTTTCCGGAAGTAAAAGCCACACTTGAAGATAACAGCCTACTAAAGAGGGTGAGAATCATTAATTACCCTAGAGTTCCCAATTGTCAATGTATCTGCAGAGAAAACGAACAGATGTATATTAACAATACATAAAATATATATAAAAAAAAAGACAGCTATGCTATTACTACTGCATCAAATCCTACCTCCCCCACACTCATCACAAAAGGTAAAAGAATAAAAAATAATTGTCTGTTTCTATGTAGACGTATAAAGATACAGATTAATCCTTTAAACTTCAACAATACAAACATTTACAGTATGTTTTCATTTCTTAATACACAACACAGTCTTAAAAAACTGTATGCCCCAGGCATGAGAGAATAGTTTTACATAGAGATTTTTTTTTTTACTATTAGCAGCTTAAAATGGGTAGATGTTTGCACAGATGACAATAGCAGCAGTTATCTGAATTATAACAAAAACCCTCTTTTGATTCATCATCTGCCACATGGTAGCTACCTCATAACATAGGTTTGAGTAACACACTGAGGCGATTTAAAGTCTGAAATAAAAAATAAAATAGAAAACTGTGTCCACTTTATATTAAACATATTTCCGACTAGCATGTATACTGCATTTATTATGATATAAAGAAAAGAGCTGCCTGCACTGTATTCTAAAACATAGGCACATTGTCAAAATGGCAATGGAAAACTACAAAAAAGTTAAAAAAAACTAGTAAAAAAAAATGACATATGAAATGTAAAAACAAGGAAATGGTTTAATTAATTCTACTGATGAGCTGATTAATGTTTGTATGTGATGAAGAGAAAAAGGAATCATGATTATTGTTATGATTTATAATACGGTATGTATGCATAAAACGTTGAATCTTTTTTATAAAACAAAAAATCAAAAGTTGGTCGAAAATGTGAAATCAGCATTAATGCATGATTTTACACAGATCTCCTCTCCCCAAAAACACAGCTCGTTGCTGTTGTGGACCTACAGCTTATTTGATGATGGATAGCCCATTGTTGTCTAGTCATCAGAACATCGTGAGTGGTAGTCCAACTACCGAAGATTACCTATGGCCACCCTTGGCATATATGTAGGAACAGAGGATATTAGAGTGGACAGGTTCCCTGAAACAAATCTTTACCAAAGTGAGATGCTGAGTGGCCTTGTGGAATGAGTGTTCTGCCATATTTACTACAGTCCAAAAGGGAGCAACCTGTGCAGATCTTTAGAATCCAAGAAAGTTCCTTAAGATAGGTATATAAAGAAAATGCAGAAGTGGGATGCAACAAAGTAGCATAAATATGAAAACAGTGGCGTTTAAAAACGGGCTGAAGTGATGAGGAGTGACATTCAAAGGGTAACAAGGCAAGAAGAAACGTGAAGGAGCAAACAAAACGTGTCAAAGGGTAGATATAGATGCACACAAACTCTCACTTCATGCACACATTCACTTCTACATACATGCTGATGGAATCCCTAACATACACATTTTAACACAAATATATACACTCTTCCTCAAATACACACATATACATACATTTAGTCCCTCTCACACACACTCACATGTAGTGTCTCAAGTATGTTAGTCCTTCATGCTACCCCCTGTATCCTTGGGTTCCTACACTCATGATCCTTGAAACTGTTTGAAAAGAGCTACAATGAGTTCTTTAGTGTTCATATTGTACCAATGCTCAACTTATCTTTCATCGAGTTTCTTATCTTTTACATTTCCTTCAACCATTTATTGTTGGACAAGTAATAAATGTCAATTAAAATGATTGTCAATGTGTCTGTTATGTAGTAACACTGAACATGTTTGGCAGAGATTTCAAATGTAAACAAAATATACTGCCATAATTTCTAGACATAACAAAAATGCTCCATTGAGAGGTCTGCTCTGAAAGAAGGAAGACTAGTAACTATAGAAAATATCAAGCTATCCCATAGGAGGCTAGGAAACATTAACCATTTCATTAACCATCCGCTGAAGGTAGTTCAGTGGGGGTTGCAACCAAGTAGCCATCATGCATCTTTCTAAACAACATAACTACATAGAATACCAGTGGAAGATAGTTTAAACATAGAAGAAAGTAAAAATTGGTCCGGCCATGTAGGTCAAATAAAGGTTAAAACAAATAAGCAAAAACACTATCTTCAGAACTGCTTTTCAGTGTTTAGGGTGTCACTTAATCTTTGGTATAAAATAGGCCATCCATAGGCTGCATTTGATCACAACTAGGAAAGACTATAGAAATTGTCAACAATTTCTGCTATCTATTGCTTTTTTTTGCACTTTTTTTGACCATAAACTACTTTTTTTTTGTAATGCTACTAGGCTAACGTTTTGCGATATGACAAAGCAAAGCTGACTAAAGATCCCTTAAAGCTCATAAAAAAGATTGCAGATAAAAAGCACTAAAGTCTTAACTAGAGCTCACGCTAGGTAAATAAAAAAAAGAAACAAAACAAAAAAATGCATTCAACCAATGCAGTCAAATTCCATTTTTTTTTCTTTTTTTGATTTTGTTAACTCCATCATAAAAAGCTACAGCCATCTCTAACAATTTGAATTAACACGTAAAGTTCATAGAAGTCCCACAATGTTTTGAATTCTTGCAGATGTAGTTAATTTCTTTTCATCAGCAAACATTTTCCTCAAAAGAAAAAAACATAATTTCACAATGTACTGTACTCTTTTGCCCCAGAAATCAATATGAAACTTCCACACCAGTCGACTGGTTTATTCAATTAATATGTCATGTCTCATGCCATGTGTTCTATCAAGATGCTGATCACTTGTTCTGGGATCCACTGACGTCCTTAAAATTAAGGCAATTAAGATTC
Organism: Spea multiplicata; assembly: GCA_009364415.1. Taxonomy (NCBI): domain Eukaryota; kingdom Metazoa; phylum Chordata; class Amphibia; order Anura; family Pelobatidae; genus Spea; species Spea multiplicata. The sequence continues at coordinate 23,140 of VKOC01048365.1, read as the reverse complement.
AAGAAAAAAAAACCCTACATGATCATTCCTATGGAAAAAAAAAGCTCAAATTAAACAAACGTGGAAAAAAATGGGGAGAAAAGGAGTAGCTTAATTATAGAGGAAGACAATTAGGTTTTAGTCTGTTCTTGTTCCCTCTTGACATCAGTTTTACTGTTTTTGTTATCAACACCTCCAGATGTCATGGAATTCAAATGTTCATCCAGGTGAAAGTGTGTTTACCCAGTAACGTCTCCTCTGGGTTTTACTTAATTAAAAAAAGTAGCAAAAATAAAATTATCGGACTACATAACTGAATATTTTTTTTTGCACAGCACGTAAAAACACTTTGTTGAGCCAAGTAAAAATCAAAAATAAGAAAAAAAGAGCTTTGTTCAATGCCTGTGCAAAGTGGATGCCAACTTCATGGTGACTGAAGTTCCTCCATTCAAGGCAAGGTTTTTAGACCAACATTCTTCTGTTCTCTTTATTGTCTGTAAAACAGATATCAATAAATCAGTGACTTATTCAGAAAGAAAGCATACGCAGTACAATTTATGAATACTTAAATAAAAATACTGCAGAGGATGGTTGCTTTTTAGTAAGTTATCTCTTATCATTTCATATATTTGCACAGTTTTGCTTTTTAAGTTGTGTGCTCCCCTTTTTTCTATGTTTTTTTTGTGTTGTGCAGGTGCCTCATTAATTTCCTAGAGAAGGCTTTAAATTGCCTCTTTTGAGTTAAAATGCAAAGAAATCCCACTGACTAAGCTCCTTGATATGGCCATGAAAAACTAGAGAGGACTCACCATACATAGGTGCTAATCGCTTGGTATGCGCTGAATTCTTGTTTGTTTTATGTACTTATCGGTCCTTACTATTCTACCATCAACCCGGGAATCTGGATGTGTATGCCCTTTATGCTTTTTAGGCTGTGCGCTCCTCTTTTTTGTATGTTTTTCTAATGTAGGAAAGAACCTGATGGTGGCAGAGTGTAACTCGTTTACTTACTTAGACTGTTGGTAGGAGTACGCAGATGCATGTTCATTGTTCGTCTCTACAGTTAGTTGTTGCTGTTGTCCGCTTGCTTCCTGTGGTGAAGACTGTACTGTCTGAGGAGAGGTGTCAGCAACAACACCCTGTGAATTAAATGATGATTTAGGTTCTTGTAACATAATAAAAGCGATATAAAGATGTCTTATGGCTCTAATTAATTTCTAAGGCACTGGCACCGGATTATATACAGACGATAACATTCAAACAGATTAAGCTCAGGCCTACATTGATGTAAAGGGCCTCTACAAATGTACAGGGGAAAAAGCTACATAAACTCAAGCTATATCACTACAATGTAACCTTCTTTAACCCCTTAAGGACAATGGGCGGTCCCTAAACCCATTGAAAACAACGCATTTTGAGCCCGTACATGTACGGCCTTTGTCATTAAGGGGTTAAAACATTTTTGTGGTCAATATTTTTTTAATCTAGACTACAGGGTCTCTTCCAAATAAACATAATTTGCTCATTTCTTTCTACAATTAACATGTTAAATACAACTCTCCACTTCTAATAAATTACGTTAGAAAAAAAAAACAAATATATAATAAAATGGGTAGTGACTTAAGACAGCAGTAAATGTATGTTTTGAATGCTTACTTCAACTTGAACAGCTGTTGGAGGCACAGGAGTATACTGAGGAATATAGGTCCCTTGCATAGGCGCAGCAGCAGTCATATACTGAAAATATAATTTGCCATAGTTATATTACATTAAACAACGCATACAGTAAATTTATGTTATAAAAAAACCTGCGGAAGAGAGAATGGAGACATTCCACAAATCCAGTTGCAGATACGCAGGTGGATTCAGTGAGAACTTAGGAGCTTCCTTTAGCAGCTAGCTTTTGCATTGATTTTGGCAATGTCCTCCATTGGGACGGCATTCCGACTGGTGAATGCCCAGTGTCAACCAGCAAGTTAATGCCTGAAAATGATCTCTTTGATGTGTATTCATACTGATAAAAAGAGGTTATGGGGCTTCTGTGTCACATGGCAAGTATTCTTGGAAAAATTACAAATGAGACAACCTTTTAATTGCTTAAATAATTATTTCGGGAATTGTTTGCCCATTCAATAGTGCTGGGAATGATGTTACAAAAAATGCCCAGCAGAGTTGGTGGAACAGCACCTGTAACACAAGATACTATAAGAAAAAATGAACTTACCGTTCCGGTGGTACCCAAAGAGAGATGATTCATTTGTTGGGTCAAGGGGCCCATCATACTCGCTGGCTGCATAGACATGGTATGATCCATGGTCGGCGTTATAACAGCACCCTACAAGCATAAAAAAAGAAAACATTTTCATATAGATCTATATAGATATATACTACAGATATTACAAAGAGATATTACACTATTACTATATTAGTCTCTACCAGGCGCACATTCTGCGCGATCATTAAAATGGTCAGTTACTGACCCTGAATATTCCAAATGATAGCATGCAGGCACGTGCATAAAGTAAAGTACTTTGGTAAACAGACTGAGAACATAAAACAATTACACATTATAAATCAAAAGTAATAAGCATTTCATGTTCAGATGGGACTGTCCTTTAAAGCACATTATACTGGTCTATATGTTGTCATATTCCAATAAAATTTGCCATTATTTTCAGCTAAGAAAAAATATTATTGTCCATACAGAGACAAAACCCATACACAGAGTAAATAAAATAAATAGAGTAAAATGCTTAGATGACCAGCAATCAGACTTTACATTGTTTCTACAACGAGAATGTAACGAGAGACAGGTCCCAGATACTGTACAGTAACGGCTAGTTAATTCTATTTTAATAACAGCTGTTAATTGGTGCAGACTAGTGTAGGCTCACTAATATAGATTGCTTTTCGCTAACTCTAATACTCAAGAAGGTATTCCTGGCCTTTTGCTTATCCACAAAACTTGTAAAATGCATTGCTGCTTTTCTAGTCTTGTTATAATTGTGATATCATTTAACACCAGGGAGAAACTGCACATTTCATCATTACCATGATATAGGTATTCTATAGGTGTTCTTTACAGTGCCAGCTATTCTCGTCATGTGCATTTTACCAACATAAACGTTTTCTAATATAAATGTTGAGAGTCCCCTAATGGTTCCTTCATCGTGTAAAAAAGACAGCCCAAAGTGGTTTGTCTCTCTTTTTAGACATACAAGTATAGGCACATAAGCTTTCAAAACATCAGAGATCCCTTTTTTTAGATGTGATGGATATGTGATGGATATGTGATGGAGATCACTGGCTATGAACATAGATAGATAGATAGATAGATAGATAGATAGATCTTACAGAATCAGATCACAAATTTAATATTTTATAAATAATGCTTGTTTTCAGAAGCACAAGGTGATTTCAGTACACAAAAAGCTGTCAGATAATATGAATGATAGTGATACAGGAACGTTTCCTTAACCTTCAGCAGCACCAACAGTAAAGATGTTCCACTTTGTTTAACAGGCAGGGGTTCTACTTGCAGAGAGTACTGTTGACAAGGACACAGTATCCAGCATCTAGATCATCTCTAATGAAATTATGTTGAGAGGAACATTAAGAACTCTAACTTTAACTGTGTGATTTCCCTCGGCACAATCGCAATACAAAAATAATTCATAAGTGTAACCCTTTCTTTCTTCTTCTTTTTTTTTTCGTTTATTGATCCCTGGGTAACAATGAAGTTTGTTGCACTTTCTTGCAATTGTGAGCATAAAAATCTAATTGTAGAAATAAATGCGATATTCAGCAAGATTTGATTGCAAAACATTCACAAGTCATTTGGCTGTGAAATAAACAGATGCTTAATGTTGTGCAGTTTAATAAATAGATTTATTGACAATGATGTCAAATATGCTTACAGCAAGAAATGCTCAAACTGTCCTTCCAGGTGACTATATAATGGTAATGGTTTGCGTATTAACCAAAAGAAGGAACTGTCTCTATCACAGACTACTAAAAGTACATGTTGGCTTTGCTTTTTTCTCAATCTGTGTAATTGTTTTGTTGAAAAAAAAATAATCTCTCCTTACTTCTCATATGATTATTACAAAGGCTGGACGAACCAATCAACAACAACCAGCCACGTTACAATAGGGAAGAAATACCATAATAATCACGCAGATCCTGAGAAAATACAAAATACATTTAAGTTGGCTCATCCCTAAGTTATACAACTAAGGGTTGTTGCTAATGGTCATATGTCTGCAAACACCAGATTTATTTAATGTATAGAACTTTAAAGTCTGGTTTAATGACATCATATTATTTATTTTAAAATACTATTTGATGTAAACATCTATTTTTTTGGCATTGTTAAAATGAAGGACTGGCCTTTGCTGCCCGTCTGAAGTATACACAGATCATTTTATCCCCTAAAATACATTTTGTCCTATGTAAATATGCTTTTTATTTGTCTTTTAGAGAGACAAAGTGCCATCTCTGCCTATTAAAAAGGTGGTGATATATACTTTAATAAACCAAATAAAAAATAATATATAGATAGATGTAACTCCTTTGAGAATGTTTATAAATACACAATAACCTTTAACTCACTGCTTTATACTGGCGTTCATGTCCCAACATTAGTTTTGGAAATTACTCCTGCTTTATTTCAATATTTACTGAGCTACAGCAATTTTAGGGCTAATTAAAATGCATCTACTCACACTGTGATATTGTTTAAGATTTGCATATCATTACCTTCTCCATTAATCATACCCACGGAGATAGCAGTCATCTATGGAGCAGCAGGAAGATGCTTGACACAGCCATTTACTTGCTTTAAATAATAAAAAAAAGTGCAAAGAAGCAAAAAATGTTGCTCACTTAAATGGAACATTTGAGGCCACCCACTACTGAAAATGAAAAGTAATATACCAAATCAGCCACTGGCATCAAAAATATTCAGGGCTGCAAAATTAAGATTTTCCGAGCTTCTTTACAAATACAGACAATACATAATCATTCTATAATACGCTTAATGCCACAGATATAACTAAATATATCTATGAATTAGATGTTGTTTCTGTATGTCATCTTGTAATATTATATACTAATTGTTATGTCCTGTCTACCCTTTGTATAGTGCTGCGGAATCTGGTGACGCTATATAAAACAATAAGTAATAATAATAAGGGTTTTTTTTTCTTTTTCATTTAGCTTACCCGCAGCAATGTTAGGATCCATATCCCCCTGCAGTGCTGCAGGGGACCTGGAGCCTCCTCACTGGCAGCCGGTGGAAGTCTGCGCAATGCAGACAAACCCCGCTGCCGACACTTTCGCTGGAGCTTCTTTGACGGAGCACCTGCGTTACATGCCCTTCTGGTGCTCCACCATAGAAGCCCTGGCGGAAGTACCGGCCAGCAGCAGAAGTTGTCTGAGCACATCGTGCAGAGGTTCACAGGCTGCCAGGGATGAGGATCCCCTGCAGCGCTGCAGGTGGCATGTACCCTCCTCTCTGGCAGTCGGTGATCGTCATAGAAGGATAGAAGCAATGCGCGTAGACAACTTCTGCTGCTGCTGGCACTTCCGCCGAGGCTTCTATGACGGAGCACCAGCATAGAAGCCCCAGCAGAAGTGGCGAGCAGCAGCAGAGATTGTCTACGCGCATCGCACAAACGTCCACCGGCTGCCCCTGGGGATACATTGGTAAGTCGTGTGCGATCTATAATTGAGCCAATACGGTATAAAGTGAAATACGTTACATTGACGTGGTTGGAGTCCTCTAGCCTATGTAAAATGTAAGGAGGATACTTTAATGAACTGGACATGTTAATTCTGCTATAGCCTTGTCACAAAGCCATTTTTACCATGATACAGTCCAGGACAGAGTTAACCAACAAGTAGATCCCCATAGTTGGTTGAGCTACTAACTAATGGGATGCAAGGTTTGTCCTATACTATGAATACAAATACGCAATAAAAAATAAGTAAATTAATAAATGGCGCCCAAAGAGCTAAAAGGAATAATGATGCGAACTGTGGAGTCTAATGGATTTTCATAGGGGGGTCTATTCGTTAAGAAAGACTTGGCAACTATCAATTGGATATAGTAAAGGTGAAGTATGTATTTGTTAATGGATGTGTTCAATATGTGTGAGAGGATCCAATTAAGAAAAATGTGAACTTACACAGGAAGTATAAGTGAACAGTATTCAGGTGGATGTAGCCTTTACGTGGACGACTCAAGAAAAACAATGCTTAGTGGCCTCCAATCTCTCAAAGTGAGTTTAATATTTAAGTGCATAGCAATAAAAGACAATTTTAGGAAAGATCAAGGATGTCAAGCCTTATATTTTGGTTTTGAGTTGACGCTGTATTATATTTATGCTTGAAAAGAAGAAAAAGTGCATGAAGTAAGCAGAAACCTACTGATGTGTAGTTTAGTTAATACATCTTCTAAACCACTCTCTTACCTAGCAGCATAGGAGGTCCCAATTAATATAACCATATCGTGCGCAAGTCTCATAATTAATTTCAAAGTCAAATAAGAGAACATTATTAATGGAAATCACAACCAGGCTCCTGAACATTAGTTGGCAAATTATACAACTTTTCCTTCCTAAGGTGGGGAGATAGGATGTATCTCTTATCAATGTTATAAAACCAAGCAGTGAAGGTTTTAATTAGCTTGATTTTTTTATATGCACACTTGTATAATCAAAACAAATTAACTAGGTTGTACATAAAAAATGTCTAAAAAGAAATTAAGCGATGCGATTAAAAATGTGATGCAGAGAAGCAGCTAATTGATAATATGAAATGTAATGAACAATCATTAAACAGGACCCACTGAACCAAATCATATAGTCTTTTAATTCTAAGTACTTAAAAAAACTTCACCTATATAATTTATGAGTAATATTATACAGAAAGGTGCATTTCAAATTTTATTTGACAGATTTGTGGTGAACAAGAGGTGCAGAAATGATTCTTTGTTCTCCGTAAATCTATCTGCAATATTCTGACCTCTTGGAGTACTTTGGCAAAAAGGAGGAGCCATGGCGCCAACTACAAGGACAGCCGCTTCCCCGTTCCTCCAGTTGGAGGTGTGCACAGAGGCTCTGGCCTTTTGCGGAAGTACCCGGATAATGGAGCTGATACTGGGGAGGAGCGGGTGAAAGAAAGAAGACAAAAGAACAAGAAGAGCCATGAGAAGAAGTGGAGCTGCAGAAAAGGAGGCAGGCACACGGAGGAGATTGGCGGGGAAGGTAAGGACACATTGACAGTGAGTGAGTGAATGAGAGTGTGAGAGAGAGAGTGAATGAAAGTGATTTTCTTCACATGTAAGAGAGAGTGTGTGACAGAGAGCAATGAAATGCCAAAGAATATTTGGAGCGCTCTGTTTTGAGGGAGTCCCTTCTCATTTTCGGACATTGGTACGGATTAACGAATTTGGTAATTTTTAAAAATGTTTAATTTGTACGAATCCAAATACACAAGTCTAGTGATCACTGTGAAAATCAATCACTGTAATTACATGAGATTCAGATTTGTAGACAATGAGTTGTTAAAATCCTCCCTCTCTCTTACTGACGCATTTGTGTCAGTGAGAGAAAGAAGATATACTATGTCCCTGATAATGAAGCAACAGGAAAATAAAGTTATAAAAGCGATTAAAACATTTTTTTTTCATTTTCACATTGTTTTTTGCATTTTAACAAAAGGGTAATTCTCAAAAACATGGTTTCAAAAGAAAGCCCTATCTGTCCTTAAAAAAAAATCCACTTTACTACCCCCACTCCTGCACATCCTTTACTTAAGTATGAGTGAGTGGCAGAGAGTAAGTGGCAAATACAGTAGGTTTTGATATTTTTCCCAATAGGATTCATCTTATATTCAGGCCTTTTTTTCTTTCATTAAGATTCAAAGTTTGGGAGGTAGTTTGTAACTCAACTACATGTCTAAAATGATTAAGGGGTTACTTGTACAAAGAACACTGAAAATCACAGAAACACAGAACTTTGAAGATAATTCTGTTCTAACTACAGCTTCGAAACAAAACGAATATGAGAAAAGCACAGCATGGAGACAAAGCCAATGATTGGTTTTGTCATGTGAATGAAAGTAATCACTGTGATAAGCAACATCACTCTGACGGGCTCTGACTGGTTCCCTGGGGAGCACCGGAGCATAGAAACCTTTTCGGGTCGTCTATATGGACGTTCCACTGACATTCTTTGAGACATAAAAGTATGTCCTAACATCATCAATGGTTGACAAGATATCCTGATGGACATCTTTCTGAGAAATGCTTTATAAAAAGTTCTGTGACACCCAATATTCGTAATTAAGTTTTAATTCTACCGGACGAACCCTTTACTCACCACAGCTCAAAGTTATAGACATTAAGAGGTATCTGTCATTGTCTTCTACCTACCGTGGGTTGCATAACATATGGTGGGTGAGGCATCCATGATGTACTCTGGACCTGCACAATAATGATTCATTATTAGAGAAGTTCAGGCTAGAACAGGGTTAATGTTTTGACAGCAGAATCTGGAAAAAAGCCATTACTAAGTGTTATGTTAAATTAATAATACACAACTAAAATTGGATCAAACGGTTACTGCATAAATGTTGCTACACCTAATAATTATGTTATTGTACTGCTATCCGACAGTAATCTGGAAAGCTGTTTGACACACATGTATTGTGAAAATTAAAATTCAGAAGCTTTAGGGAGCTAATCTAATACAATATTATCAAATTACAAAAAAAGACAATGTACATTGTTTTCTTTAGATACAACCCCTCATTAAGTAGCTTGATTGTAACACTTTTACTTGCTGCTATAAGTACTACATTGTACTATGGTAGTAGTTGGGTAGAATTTGAAATATCAGTGATATCCGGAATATATTGGGTATAGGCACCACATTATAATTTAAATATGAAACCAGTGGTGTTAATGTATTGATTTTTATGTTTAGCATTTCCATAAAGTGAATATAGATATTCAGTACATATTCTATACTATTCTATATACATAAGGCAAGTCAACCTTAAAGGGGAACTGTCACAGTTTTCAGCGTAACTAAAAGAAAATCCTTAAAACTACCTGGATAATTGCTTTTGAGTTGTTTACAGAGTCGGATTAACGGGGAGGAAAATATGTCAGCAAGTGAGGTGCAAAAAAGGGATAGGGCAAAAGAAATTGCCAAAGAGTGAGGAAATATGGGAATAGAAGGAAAAAAGATCACAAGAGCTAGGAAGCAGAGAAAACCCTTGCCTGAGCTAACCACAACCACCATCAACTTAAAAATTAAGAAGATGCAAGTGGGGAGAAATAATCAAGTAAATCTATAGAACAAGGAGTTAAGATACTTTTCCTAATGGTATATATTAATTGTATTCATTTTGATCATTAAAAACGACATACTATTTCATGTATTTAACTGCAAGATGTAGGATTTGGGAAAAGTGACAGATCTTCCATAAGAAGTGTTCATTTCTAACTAGTGACGCTATTTGTATGTTGAGGCCGTGCTACAAGGGGAGAAAGTTCAGCTTTGCACATGGCCTTTATCTTTCTATGTATCTGAGAATATTTATCCTATGTCACATTGCATTGCTTTTATGTTTATACATTAGGCATGCCACATTCTATGGCCACATATTATTGAACAGTTCTGTCCAATTGAGCTATTGGAAAAGCTATTTTCTTCATAGACAAATAACATTAGTTTTATAAATTATATGAAATATATTTCAATATTTGGGTAATTATGTTCAGATATTTAGAAAACTATTTTTTTTATTTTATTATTTTACTAATTATTACTATAGATACATACATTAGGAGGAACCTAAAGAAGAACCTTTTAACATATTTGGGAACTCTCTAGGATTTGCCAGGTGCCCAAGTTGCGGGAACAGCCTTTGGTAATTCCACTCTCTACCCTATTCGCCTCCCGCCCCATACAAATTTAAGCTACTTGGGGCAGGGGTCTGCTAAGCCACCCAGGCCCCCAGTAACCAAGTAATCTAAAGTGTCAGAATCAATGTGTGTATATGTACAGTGCTAAAGCCAGTGTGTGTACAGTACAGTATAGTGTTAGAGTCAATGTGTGTGTGTGTGTGTAGAGTATATAAGTGTATATAAGATAATTCTATACACATAATACTCTTCTTGATAGAATATATTAAAAGCTATATGTTAAATAGTCCTTTTTTGTCAATGAATATTAAACTTACCTGATAAGTAGAGACTGGGGAAGCAGCTATAAAGGGTGTAATGGATGTCTGTGGAATCATACGGTTTGTTGCAATATTGTACGGGGAAGAATAAAATCTGAAATACAAGAACGCAATGCAATTAAATATACCCACCATAAAATAGAATATTTGTTTTTTAGTTCCATTCATGTAATTAGACGAATATTGTGTTTGAATTGTTCACTTTAATTACTTTTTTATTACCGTATATGCAACTTGAAAGGATACTCATCATCAATATGGCGTGCTAATATTATCACTATAATCGATATACTGTATACTCTATAACGTACATACATAATTGTCTAGGTAAATAGAAATCTGTAAATATTAGCACTGTAAAGAATCTGACAGCATCACAATTAAGTCTAATTCCAGATGAGTAGTTTATGTTAACTAAAAGATAAACATTAGGATTTAGGAAGGTAGCAGCCCTTCCGGGAGTATTCTAGATAAATAGGTGTCTGAGGAGTTGAATTATCTCCTCCATGAGAAACAGTGTGGCTTTATCTTGCAGAAATAATGTCGAACTGTCTTTGTCTAGAATACTGATAGAGTTAATGAAGTGGCATTTGCTTCTGTTGACATGTCTTACTATGATACGTTTTGGCGTGAACTTGTATAATAATGGAGTGATTGCTCATTGTGCAGACATAATCTGTACCCTTGACTTAGACTCAGTGTAAATGTGCATTCTCCTAAATACTGATTTTAGTACAATTAGACACAATTGTCTTTATTTTGTACTTTTGTATCTCTACTTTTGTATTTTATTGAATTACATTTATAGTCATTTAATTGTTTGATGGCCGTTCAACGCACGGCGCTCACTTATTCTTCAAACATTTATTCAGATGATTACTATGAATACACTTTGTTGACGTTAATACATGTAAAACAAATACTTAAGTAAAATCCTGAACTAAAATGAAATCAGGTTTTCATTCTTAAAATGTGACTCCTATGCAGGTGTCATATTAATATTTATAGAGACAGCCAATGGTTTCTATTGCCTGGGGCAAACTAGATCACTAGCACTCCCTCCTATAAGTACCGTTATAATTCCATAACATGGGAACCTAAAAAAAACATGGAATTGAAAGTAGCTGCTTTGGGGGTCTATACTGTAGAATATGAATTGCTCAAAAATAACAAATAGACTGTTATATGTATATAGTTATATACTGTAAAGCTTCTTCTTAAAGAAACCAGATCTAGTCACTTACAAAACTGTAACTGTAACTGTAATGAGCTACAAATAGCCATAGTTATATAGAGAAATTCTGGTACAATGGTCCTTTTGTGAAGGGATCATCTTACATATCTATAATATGTACATCTTATGTCTGCGAAAAGTCCTTTAACGTAGAATTATCATAATGGTTATACATTGTTTTGCTCACCCATTCTGCATTGCTGCTGCAGGATCATATGTTAGAGCCATTCCAGTCTGAATTGGAAAAGAAACAAAATAATGAAAAATTAACTTCTAGTAACATCTTAAATCCTTGGCATATCATTCTTAAAAATGTCCAATAAGGCTGCACGGTTTAGAGAATCTACATAAAATTACGGTATATATATGGGAAGTAAGATTATAGTATTTTTTTTTTCATTTGCATTGCTCAGGAAGGCCAGCAGCATTTATGTATACAAATGTTATTGTACAAAGTTTAAAAAGTGGTCTCATCGCTACAGCTGCCCATGAGAAGGTCCTTTTGTCAGGACCATTTTGTTGGCGGCTATAGTGATAAGACCATTTTTTAATATATTTGGAATATATTGAAGAAGATGGGTAGACAGATCGGTAGCTTTCCCAGACATAGCCATATATAAAATAACAAAGCTGTTTCAATCTGAAAATGAAAGCAAGATAATTCCCTCCATTATACATATTTCAAATTAATTATTAATAAATGTAAAGGCATAATAAAGTTTACCACACGGCTGAACCAGAGGTGGGGGTTGCTGGCTTCCCTCCTTTGGAAAATGTCACCAAGGAGTAGAAGTAAGCTTGGCACCTGATAGCGGTACCACTGAACCTATGCAACATACGTGGGGACATGTAAAGGAGTTCTCTATGCCTCTTTGGTGCCATAACTTGCGAAGCCGACAGGAGGTTTCTTGCTGGGGTACTATTTGGTTGTTGACCGGCCGTGGTTAACAATGTCCCAATCATGAATGGGGTAGTAGAAACATTATAAAAAAAACACTCATCTACAGACACCAGACAAGCCAGAAGGCGTGTTTTTTTCCCTCAGAAATCTCATGGTGCTGCCACAACCACAAGGGATTCTGGGTAGTCACATGCAAATAAGGTCAAGAATGATCACCTTTTGCCTCAATATCCACTTGCCCATGAGTGGTGGTCTGGCTACTGCACCTCTTACCTCAGTTTTGTGTAAAGGCTGTCCTGTACAGCGGGCAATTACTTTCAAGGGATCCATGTCTAAAGTGCATTTCTGAGGAAAAAACAAGCCTTCTGGCTTGTCTGGTGTCTGTAGATGAGTGTATAAGTGTATAATAATGCTTCTACTACCCCCTTAATTTTAAGTGGAAGGGTTTTCCTTTACCCACCATAACTTTTGTTACTGGTATTTTCCAATCATGAATGGCAAGAGAAAAAACTAAAAAAAAAACCTTTTATAAACCATGCCACTTTCTGCCCCTAACCACATCCCTACCCTCTCTATCCACACCACCAATAAAGGTGCCCTGCTTTGGATTACTGAAATAAGTGTATGGTTTAAGGCATGGATAGGGGTAGATCTGTATCATTACATTTTTTGTGTCAATGTGACCTACTAATAGCTGTTTATACCCCATTATTAAGAATAATGAAGTTTACCAACAACATTTAATTTATACACATATTTTCTGATGTTTATATAAGCATTACTGGTCCATATTACATTGTGATACAATAGTAATACAACTCAAACATTTTGAATTCCTAGAACAAAAAAAAAGGGTATGGTGGAACACTAAAGAACACTACAGGAGAAACCGATCCCAATTCCTATCTGTTACGTTACGTTACTGCCAGGCAAATGCCTAAATGGGCCACTGGCCAACATCATTCCATATTCACCCGATCTGCCGCTCCACTTACATTATGAAAAGTTATCCTAAAAGACCCACAAGTGTTATTAGATGCTATGATCACACGCTGCTTTATTTTGCATGAAAACAGGATTAGCTTGAAACACTTTATTAAATTGTAAAGGTCTCTGATTCCCATAACTGAATTAAAAAAAATGTAAACGCACTGTTTAGTACATAGGATCAACGTGGATAAAAACTAAGCAGGATACTTAAATGTGTTTTAGTTGTATAATGTAATCATTTATTTTGAATCTAATTAGCGTTAGAACAAACATTGATGACCGACAGGCCATAAACTATGAAAAAAAAGCTGGTATGTTTTGAGCAGCTGACATTATCATACCAGGTTATGGAAAGACAACTTAATTTTGTTTGAGTAATTGTTTATTCCGCGCATTGTCTGCTTGCAATTCAATTTTATAAAGGAATTAGGGCTTGAATTTCATAGAAGACTCTCGGTGAAATGTTACTTTAATTTCATTGTAATGCCGAAGATAAGAGCATCGCATTGCATCCTGCTGTCATCCTCTGGGTGTTTTTAAATGCACACAAATCAGGCTATAAGGCACAGTAAAGCATTAAGTTGTGCTTGTTTTGGAACCATTACTTCAGATTTCTATCACTGTCATAGCTTTTAGCTTTAAGTACATTCATTTATGGAAGCTCTATAATTTTAATTTTTGTTTGACAATCAGTGTAATTGTTTTGGGGTAATTCTTTTAAAAAGTAAATTCATAGAAGTTGAGATTGGTGGCTGTTTGTGGCACTCCCTTTATTATCGCATCAATTGCCTGTCCTGAAGTCACCTTTCTTCAGAGTATAAAGGTTGGTGGGGTATACATAGGCATTACTTATTTAAGGCAGTAAACCTTTACATGGCAATACTTAATGTCAAGTAGTGTTTGGGAAAAGTGACAGATTTCCATAGGTCAACTCTATTATTAAAAGTATCAATATAAAAAAGGAGGTGGACACGAAGAAAGAAGGAAACCTTGGCAGAGGTCAGAATAAAATGGTTCAATAAAATTAAAGCAAGTTACAGAAGTAACCATTATATATATATATATATTATATATTTTTACATTTGAATTTGTAACTTATAAATTGAAAATTATAAGGAATTTATCAATAGCTTTGTATCGTGTTAACCAAATAAGAACAAATTTGGTGAAGATGATACCTTTATTGGCTGGCAAGTATAGATTGCAAGCTATGGAGACTATAATATTATAAAAACAGACTTAAGTCAGTAAAAAAAAGACAAATTGAAAATAGGAAATAGGCCAAAAGACATTTATAGGTAATCAAAGTTTTGTTGAAACAAAAGCAAAATCCAGACATCTATTTAAGTATGTTTTCATGTTGATGTCACAGAGAATCAAAGTATACCGTATAGTTCTGTCAGTTTATTCTTTTTTTTTTATTTTCTTCCACCATATTCACCTCTAATTAAATCATTTGATATCTGCAATAGGGAGGCTGACCAAGATTGAGCAATGCAGAAAACAGATTTAAAAACAACTCTAATTGGGTATTAATTTCTTAAGTGGTCTTCATGACAGGCATACAACTGTGTAACGAACAACATGAACGCAACATGAACTACCAGCTGTTACTAGCACTGTACACTAGGTGGCACATTTGACCTGAATAGTGTTTCCATTTTAGAGAGAAAAAAATCTATTCTTGCAAACATTTTTTTAAAAAATTTAAACTCATCAACACTAACCCTTGTATATTTAAGCGCATACTTTCCATTAGTATAAAACCAAAAGTCAAGACTTTTGATATTGTCTAAGCTCACATGAAATATCTTGATTTCACACACAATGGTTTGTATATGTGCAGTTAGTGGCATGTTTCAGAGCAATAATTGCAGAAACCACTGGACTCGTTCTGCTGAATGCTCCATATTTAGCACTTTTAGCTTCAGAATGCATCTAGATTTCTCACGATAATTGCAGCTTTTGGTCCTTTGGTGTGTTTAAACTGAATTTGTCTATAACATCCTTTAGATGGCATTCAAATATTTAAGTTATATATAAGTTTTTGCTTACGCCAGATGCGGAACTTGTGCAGATATTTAAAGAACCTAGTTTGGGTACCACCCATGGAACACAAACCACACTGTTGATGTTTGTTTTCGTACAGTAGAGTTTGTTCTCTTCCTTACACATAGACCCTCTTTATGTTATCTGTATAGAACCGGTCAGAGCTGTAACACGCTTATAGCGTGTCCTTAAATGGTTGTCCTTCAAGATGTCATGAATAGGTATGCGTAGCCGAAATAGTTATGTTATCTACTGTAGTTGTCAATGAATGGGCTACCTTTGGTGGTATAATGCCACTACTGTATGTGTGTCCCAAGCCAAGCTGTGTTTATGAAAAATGATAGTAATTCAGTGAAAGCCAATTGTAGGACCTGGGATTTCTGCGCAAAACAAACAGGAATTTTACAAGAAAATGTAAAGTAGCAAAGAAAGTATGGAGCCTACTATGCATTTCCCTAGTGCTTGCTAACAGGACTATTTGATTTACAGGGTATGTCAATAAAAAACAGTTGACCAGCTGTATTCACCAAGTTCATAACAAGAACAACTCTATTGGGAAAAGGTAGAAAGGAAATAGGGAAAGAGGGCGTGAAGGACCTAGAGGTTCCTTCTAAATGTTGTATTACATTTAATCATTTACACGGGTGTATAAGGAACAGGGAATTATCCACTGACTTGCCTACCAATGTTCAAGCAGGCATATTTTAACGTGTGAAGAATTTCGATTCACCAAATTGCCACTACTAAATGATTTCATCATCTGAAGCTTCATATCTGCTTACAATGTTTAGGAAGCTACATGTTTATAGGTAGCCCCATCTAGGCTATCCTTTTGACTCAATTTAAAGGTTGAGAGATGGCGGGTCTGGCCACCCCCCCTTCCATCCTTCAAAACAGATTTTCTTACCCATAAGAATACGAGTAAACTGCAATGCACTGTCTGAATTGGTTGGTCAACCACATGTGGATCTTGACGTTTGTGCGTCCTGTCTAAAGGGGGTATAGATTGTGGCTAACTGGATGCTGAATGAACGCACATCTGCTGAACATTGCAATGATCTTTCTGTCTGGATTGTAAATGCATCAGTACTGCACACAGAGTTATAAAGCACACGTACGTGCTGCCTGTCTGCTTGGAAACATAAATGGAAATTTGTGTCTGCATTATAAATGTGCCCAGTGCAGACCCACTAATCATTACAAAATGTCTGCAGTTGGCAAGGGAGGGGAGCATTGGCACCAGACTGAGGAGCTTTAACTGCTCAGTAGATTTGTGGTAGTGTGGGAAAAGACAATCTCCCCAAATGATCTTTTTTTTATATGATTTTATTCCAAATGGCTCAGATTGAGCTGAGCTGGTCATTAATAAAAGGCCTGAACCCAAAAAAGGAGTTTAGTGATTTTGGCTTTTGCAAAATGAATCAGGCATAAGATTGTATCTGCAGCAGCTAATGCAGAGACAAGGATACTTAGGGGGGGGGTTGCTATGGTGATTGCACGGCTTCACCTCTAGGCACCAAAATGATTAATTAATATGCAACTCCACAGTGCTCAGCAAAGTCTGTGATCCCTGTAGATATTCAATAATAATTATAACATTTGCAATGTGTAGTATTTGTGTACTAATTTCTCTATCCAAATCAATTTATTTAATCAGCTTACTGCACTCACGGGCCAGCTTTTAACATACGACATGCTTGTTTAGTGTGGTGAGCCTGAGGGTTTCTGACACCTAAGTGTAGTATTTTTTCTGCGTCCCCATAACTAAAATACACACTTACTAGCATGCAAACACATACACATGTACACTCCGCCCATGACACACATGATAAAATCATACAATCACACATGGACATACCACCTTCATATATGCCGACACACATGCTAATACCACATACGCATGCTAACACCATACAGTAACACACACGGACACACGGACTCGCACACACTGTAACTACATACACACACATATATATATATATACTACACACTTCATACCTACTCTCCCACTACACACTCTCCCATCATCGCTGCATCCTGCCAGTCTTCCCTCCCGCTCGTCTCATGCGAAGCCCTGTCTCCACTACAGCTCGCACTGCCACCCTGCTACCACATGGTCTCGGTTACCGCGTCCCTGCTTTTTTATGTAATATACAGTTCTGATTGGTAATAAGTATGTTACGTAGCAGGAGATGCGTTGGGGGCGCAACACATTTTTCCTGCAAGCCAATTGGCAGGGGTTGGGAAAAAGGGTAAATGCATATGGGTCGATTCTGTGTTTGCAAGGGGAAAGCCATGCAAAATCTCATCTATAATATGCATTAAGTGCACGTGTTGGCTGGAGTGTCCTTTAATTGCATGAATTTGTAAAAAAATATCATGTCATGGTATGTATGACTACAAGAAAAAGGTAACAGGTAATTGGTTATTGCCATCTATGTTCTACAACTTCACTAATTATATTAATTATCGGTCATTCCGTAATCCTGTACAGTAACTGCTCATAACCAATAATAATAATAATAATGATCACATGTTATAACACTGCATAATAAAAGTGATTTTTTTTTTTATCAATAAGAAATGATATTGGATATCTACCTCTCCATCTCTTGGCCACAGCCTTCCGTTCTGTGTGTATTTGCTCTGATTTTGCCTCTTCTTTTGTCCTCCATCAGCAAATTTACACAATAAAGGCTCTGGTGGAGCTGAAACAGACAACATACCAACATGTCATTATAACATTCAAAACGTTATGATCCTGCCAGCAGTGCTTTGCATCCTCTGCAATACAAATCTTTACAATCCACATCTTGCAAGTTAAGATGCTTTGCTTCCTTTAGTCACAGTTATTGGCAGCTGTTCAGTTTTACAAAAGGAGGATAACAAAATAACCGGCTCGGTTTTAAAAGAAATGCGAGCATTTGGTTAACTACAGAACAGCAAAGTTGGTCCCCGTGAACACTAGACATGGACATATTACTTTCCGGATGCCGCCTTCTACGCAGATGCTGGTTCGTGATAAAAATCACTATTTTCAAAATTCCTTTTTTCCTGTCCTATTTTTTGTGTCATGGAAGTCAACACGTCAGCCACTTGCTCCCTTATGTTATTGTGCTGTACAGAAATGCCCAAGGATGGTGCTGCCCTAGGCCAAGGTACACCGTAAATTCGCCTTTGGTTAACTGCCCAAGTAAGGGAATTTATACATTGGATATGCATATAACTACCTTGAATATAACACTAGACCAAAAAAAAAAGACCAGAAGTAATGGGCAGACTAGATGGACCGAAAAGTCCGTACCTCCCATCCAAGTACTTTTCAATGCCCTTTTGGAATGTTATAATAAAAACATATGGAATATTTTTTGACATAGTATTTACATTGTAGTCACAACACGAAACCCTTGAAGGAAAATATAGCTTTTCTGCAAGTTTTCGTTACTCAAACTAGGTTCAATTCACTGAAATTGTGCTCTGAAACAATCCAATGTAAAGTATCATGGTGGACTTTAAAACAGTTAAAGAACTTCATTTAATGCTGGCCACGTATTCATGCGTTTTGTCAAATACGTTTTCTTAACACCTTAATGACAAAGCCCGTCCATGTACGGGCTCAAAATGCATTGCTTTCAATGGGTTTTGGGACCACCCATTGTCCTTAAGGGGTTAAAAGCTACTGTTACCTTTGTGTTGGAAAAAACAATCTAACAATTGTTTCCACTAACAATATTTTACTAGCAAAGGTTCACCGGTAAAGTTGGTAGATGACTGTAGGTTTAAACTGGATTACCAGGCAATCACCGAGATAACTACCAATCTAGTAATAATTTATTCTGCTTTGTAGCAACACTGAAAATTAATCATGCTATATCAGTATAATTATGTAAATAATCATATCCCTTAGTGAGCTTCAAACTTTAAAATCTATATATTAAATCAAGAATTAAATAGTTATTTCCTTTCGGTGTAATAATTGGAAGTTAAGAGTATAAATGTTGAACAGTAATTATTTATTTGCAGAATGCTGGGAGGGAGATGCCACTCATATGTAAATGTGTCAGTTTTGAGTGCAAAAAAAATAATTATCAACATTCATTAAAATGGGTATAGCTGTAAGATGGAAAATGCTTTTTTTCTATAAAAAAAGGCCTCTGTTAATATATGTCACCAAGTCATAAAAAGATGTGATTGGTTTGGAAAAACTAAAATGAAAAGCAATTAAATTAATAAAGGAAATTGTACATTTGTGTAAGGAAGAATGTCTACTTAAATTGTAAAAAAGGCAAATAGACCTTTTAAACAATGTTAAAAGTAATGGGCGATATTTAATTTTCCTAATCCCTTTGCACCATTATTTTCCCTATATGATGCCTGAATATGCTAAGCCATCTCTGGTCTAAAGATTGTGTTGCTTATTAATATCAATGTAAAAGCAAATGCCTATCCATCTGACAGGGATGGCTATACTGACAATATCATTTTTATCTAAGAATTGCCCATAGGACAGATAAGGCAATTGGGCCACTGAGTCTAGGGCGATTTTAGCATATAATCGATTGTTTGGTCTGATGTAAGTTTTCAAGCCAGATGTGATGAAGTGAAATGTGCTGTGGGTTGGGGATACTAAAATAAGAATTCTCAGAGGCTTGAAAAGTACAAAACATATCACTAGAGGGGCACACACCCTACTTATACAACCCCCCAGGGTTTAACTATAATGAACCTCTTGGAGAGGCACAGAGCTCACCCCTGTCTCTCTCTCCATCCTCCGTCCTGTCGGTTAGGGTAGATATGTCCTAGATCCTACCTAAGCTCCCTACCTTTTTGTTCCTCAGGCAAGATGAATGAGGGTCATCCTGTGACGAGCAACTAAGCCCATAAGTCTAATCTTTCGCACATAGAAAGGGGCTATGCCAATTGAAAAAATAATATTAAAAGTTCTGACATAAAAAAATCTTCTCAACTAATCTGCCCACAATGGTAGCAGATTGTTAAATTGCTTTTATACACCAGCACACCAATTGGTTGCGTTCTCTTAAACGAAAGTCTAATTAACTTGCTGCAATTGCCATTTAACTCTCATACTCTCACCTTCGACTTGGAAAATTGAGGAGGTGCTTCTCTTACAAACACAAGTTAGTCCGCTTGGGTAGAAGTTTGACTTGAACCCAATTGTCATTTCTTGGTTTGCTAAAATTGAATATCCATGTTGTGATTTATTTTTTATAAAACTATTGTGCAAGCTGAATTAACATTAAACTGGGCCTGGTTCTGATAGTTCTGATTCTAATCAAAATCTAGTTGATAATACTTGGGAAACATTTTCCTTAGCTGTCTGATAACTCACTAAAAACTAATTTTTTTGCAGTTACTTGTAATAATAGGTTTCATGTGTGAATCAGGTTACAAGTTATTTTACAAATAACAAAGCATTAATCCTTTTTTTCCCATGTACCAATTTATGTACTATATTGCATAGATTATTTGAAGTAAATATACATAGGCGAATTCCATTCTAATCAAGATCAACATTCCTACTATACCCAAAGGCAACATATCCTGTCTTGTTTTTGTAAAATGATACAAGAAATCAGTAATAACATAATTATGGAAAGGTGGAAAAAGCACTTGTTATGGGCAATGTAAAAAGGAAGCTAATTCATAGAGAACAGATGTTCACTTAGGACAAAAGGCCTTTCATTGCTATATAGATCTCACTGGGGCTAATAGTTCAACCTGAACTAGTACATGCAAAGCCCAAATGTCACTGCCTGCAAGACATTACTTCTAAATTATAAAAAACCTAGGACTCTTACACAATTCCTTTTTGCCTTTAGAAGGGCCACCTGTGTACACAAATACCATCACAGAATTAGGTTTGTTGTTTACTTTTAGCGGCATAAGCACTGTCTAGTGTTCAAGAAAGAGACATTTTGAGAAAGATATCTAAGTATCATATTGTATATTGTTATTATTTTGTATTGATTTAAAGAGCACCCTCATTTTCGGCAACGCTGTACAATGGCTAAACAGGTCATATAGTGCATACCAATTTTCACTTACAGAAACCAATGGTAAAGAGGTCCCTGTTCAAATGAGCTTACAATCATATAAAAAGATATTTACTTATATTTATTTGACACTATATGTGGTAATTTTACATCACAAGATATATTTTATTACATTGTATTATATCACATGGGTAGATATAAGATTGATATATGTCAATAGAGATATAGACAGGAAAAAACAATGCCCCATGTAATACTAGATATTATTTATCTACACCATTAGACTAGCCAACTATTGCATCCCAGTGATCCCTTTAGAGACTTATCTTAGAATCCCACATTTAATCTCAGTAACTGATATTAAGCAATGTGAAAGTTGCCAATATGAATTTTCTCTTAATACATTTTATGGAATTGATGTCCGTGCCAGTGAATCAGTTAGTATACAGTATCTCACGAGGCTAACACTCTTTATTACAACCTGAATATCATTGTTCTTTTCCTTGTCTATAATGTGCAAAATTCTCTCTTGAAATAGTGAAATAGACCAATGTGCATTTATATAAAATATCTAAAAAAGAAAAGGAGCAAAAACTATCTTTACAGATTAAATGTACATTCCACAGAAATAACTTAATAAAGCATATTCTCTGCAGTTTCATTGTTCTTCATTTTTGAAATGGTATTCATGAAGAAATAGGTAGGTGCTCCAGACTCCTTGGTGTCTAGTGGGGCAGCCGGTGAGCGTCTGTGCGATGCGCATAGACAACCTCTGCTGCTGGCCGGCACTTTCGCTGGAGCTTCTATGGCTGAGCACCGGAAGGTCATGTGACGCGGGTGCTCTATCATATAAGCCCCATCATATAAGTCCGGTAGCAGCGGAGGTTGTCTGCGCACATCGCACAGACGCGCACCGGCTGCCAGAGAGGATGATCCAGGTTCCCTGTAACGCTGCGGCGGATCCTCCTCTCTGGCAGCCGGTGAACGTTGCACAATGCGCGCAGACAACCTCTGCTGCTGCTGGCCTGTACTTCTGCCGGGGCTTCTATAGTGCAGCACCGGAAGATCATGCTCCATCATAGAAGCCCTGGCAGAAGTGGAGGGCAGTAGTAGCTGTCAGAGAGGAGGATCCCCCTGCAGCGCTGCGGGGATCTGGATTTTAGTGTTATATCTTGACCTCTATTCGAATGTGTGTATGTATTTATGTGTAAATGTATGGTGTTAGATTGTGTGTGCATGTGTGTTTAAGTGTATAGTATATGCGTGTATGCATGTATGTGTAAGGACTTACCTGCCTCTCCGGTCCCGCGCCGTGTGTAAGAAATGAAGGGTGCCTTTAAAATGTGATTACTACATTTATTGCATAATGTTTTGGGGACGATTTGGGTTTCTATAAGGTGAGATATCTGGTTTTACAATGTAAGGTCATTTGCATAGTAATGCATTACAAAGGGTTTGGAACAACGGCTCCAGCAGAGGTGGGATACCCCACAGGGGGTCAGACAACTGAAGCCAGTCTACATTAACATAACTGTGTACATGTTTACATAGACTACCTGTCTCCTCCATAATTGGGTCATACAGGAAAACTCTGGAAAGAGGGGTTGGGTGAACCACTTTCTGGGAGGTACAAGGAATTCTGGGATGACTAGTTAGGGGCTGCAGTAGTCAGAAAAGTCAGAGAGAGTAACAGAGTAAGAGAGAAAGAAGGGAGAA
>VKOC01048360.1:0-17464 GCA_009364415.1 Spea multiplicata | reverse complement strand
GTATAATTCCATAGCACATTACTTTTGGAAATTATGAATGCCCCCCCAGTTTGACTGTGGTATCTTGTGTGCCCCCCCTATATATTGTTTCTAGAGTCGCCACTGCTTTGATGTAGTGTAATATATGGGCCTATTGTGTGATGGATTCCCCAATATGTATGACTTCATAGGTGCTTTTTAGTATTTGCTGGGTGTGGGCTGATCTCTACCTTTGTTGTGTATATTTGTTTGTCATTTGTAAAGGATCTGAATGTGTGTGTTTTCTAGGGTGTTCTCTTATTTTCTCTGTATTTGTAAGGTATATTTGCAGG
Source organism: Spea multiplicata (assembly GCA_009364415.1). NCBI lineage: Eukaryota > Metazoa > Chordata > Amphibia > Anura > Pelobatidae > Spea > Spea multiplicata. The sequence continues at coordinate 17,153 of VKOC01048360.1, read as the reverse complement.
TTCGGACCACTGATTCAGCTCTTTGGTAAACAATATAACCATGTAAAATTAGATAAGACTCACTAAAATTAGAGTGCTTCGATGTAGTGGCGGGCTAAGCAATATATGGTCATAAAGTGTGACAGAATTCCCAATATTTATGCCTCATGTGCTTTTAAATAGTATTAGCCGGATGTGCACTTTGTTTATTTTGTTGTGTCAACGTACCATGCTTATTGTAGATGACAGGGTGCCCAGACAACCTACGTAGATTTATATGTAAACCCTAGAACAGCTCCTCATTAAAAATACTTTACAACTTAAGTAACAGCCGTTGAGCTGTTGACTGTTTTAATCTAAACTTCCAGTAAGGTGATGAGTTCTACTGGGATAAAATGTAATTTGTTTGTATTCTTGGAGGATCTCATGAACTCCGAACTTGCATGCCTCTGTGTGGCCTGTGAAGAAGCAATTGGGATAAAATTGAGGTAATAAAAAAAACACATCTGTGTCGTGACAGTTGAGAGAGGAGGAACTACCTCCATGTAATGCTGCCATGTCTATGTGTTTGTCTGTGTATCTTCTGTGTAGGTCATAAACTGCTGGATCTCTCTAGCAGGTTTTTCTCTGTTTTTAGGATCCCTTATTTTCTGACCATCTACAGGCCCTGAATTTCTTTTTCCATCTTAGGGCTGTCCCCTGCATTTCTGTATAAATCTGTAGCTTGATATAGAGCGCTAGTATATAGTACCATAGATAAATAATTTACAGTGGCCTTATTGAGCTCATTTTTTTAAGTTATACTTTATACCTAATGCTTTTTGTGCACTATTCTTTCTTGACCTCATTTCCCATTGGTCACCATGACCTGGGTTAACAAGTGACGGACAGTAGGTGATAATAAAAATAATAATGACTAGGGATTCTTATTATGTTTTCTTATTGATTATTTCCGTTCTAAGATATGCTGACAGAGGAAAAAAAATATTCGATATGTTTAAGGTTTTACAGAGTTAGGAGCAGGATACAGCAAGTGTGTTTAAGCTTACATTTTATTTTTAGTTACGTGACTTCATCAAGAGCTTTCCCAAATTTTTGACTCGTGATGCTCTGCAGTTTGGATCTGTTAAGAACTAGTGATTCCTTCGGCTCAATCTCGTTAAAATTTCTCCTCTTGTAGGGGATATGTAAATAATTGGCTTAATACAGTGTAGTGCATCGCTGACTTATTACTGTATCTTTTTTTGAATGTGTCAAACACCAGAGGTGTATTTATCAAGCACGACATGTTTGGTTCCAGGCAAGCAAAGCAAGAATCCTAATTAAAGTTTGACAACTTACTTGAAGCTGTAAATCGTCAGTCAAAAAATAAATTATGAAGTTACACAATTAACTTTAGTTTAAAAAAATACCTAAAATGTTTCTGGAAGTAAATTAAGTGCATTAGTCTTGCACATTTGATGAAACATCTAAATCTGTTCATGAAATAGAAATACACCCGTGTAAGATTAATGTATTAAAGTCTTTCAGATTTTTATAATAAATAACCCAAGCAAAATAAAAGCAAAATGATATTCTGAACAGGATGGAGCGGTGGTGACTCTGATGATTGTATTGTTCCTGAAAAAAACAAAGGAAGTTTTTTCTTCAAGAAACAGGAACAAATAGGGGAAAAAAAAGAAAAATATGGTAGTTTACCAAAAAACTTTTGTTTCTAAACTTGCTATGTTCATTTATATGTCTTGCTTTAATAAACATGGACTTAAAGATATTTCCAGTTGCAGCCACCTAAAATTGTCAATGTTGGTGAATTAACTTACTATCACTTTCATATAGCAAACCGTCCACAGGTGTCACATTGTCCACAATTCCAGTGAAATGACTTCAGTTAAAATATGTAGATTAGCAAATAAACGATGGAGCAGACTAGTTTTTTTTAGATGTTCGGGACAAGACTGTGACAGTAGATACATTTTCCACTGATCTACTTATTTTGTTCAAAAAGAACAACAGCTTAGCTAAAAAGGGAAATCTATGTGATACTTGACATTGCTTCCACATTTAACTTTAAATGGCAAAATCATGAGCAGTTAACCTCTTCAAAGATTAGGCTAAACCCTGATCAGATTAACATAGAACCCATATTGTGAGTGGATTAAAGAGATAAGAATGTAGGGAAGACTTTGACACAGGATTATCTAATTTATTAAAGAGTGCACTATGTTCTGTTACCTTTTTTCGTGAGGTAGGAGTGATTTAATTAAAATTAATATAATAAGGAATATATAAAGGAATATATGAAGGCTGCACAGTAATACCATTTGTTTCCAAGAGAACAAGTTAAAGGAGAGCCAACACTTGTCATTTGTTTATGGACTTGCTTTTTATTATACTCTTTGGAGATCTCTCTTATGAAGTGTCACTATTTTTTTGTGGTTATAAGTGTGTGTGTATATATATATATATATATATATATATATATACCACCTATATGTATTTATAGGCTATGAATATTTACAATTACAGTATATGCATTGACAATGTATGAAGTAAATACTCACAAGCTGCACTTTGTAATTATGTTTCGATACGCTAAATGATCTTTGGGGGTCCAGGATACCTGCATTATAACACACAGCACATAATTAGTATTATTAATCTGGGTTAAAGGAACTTTTTAATGTAACTATTTCATTACAGTTACAACAGGTACAACTACACTGAAGTTGAGATGCCACTATCACGTGTCAAAGTGTCAAATGCGAATGATACACCAACCACTGTAAACATTCTTGAGAAAGGCATGCAGCCGAAACGTTGGGTGTATCTCCACAGAACAGCTCTCCTGTCACTTTGCAAGGGGGGTTTTGCCTCCTTTTTCTGCATTTTTTTTTGGAGGGGGTGTTGTCTTTATTATTTGCTTTGGACTGTTTTTTTGTATATTTCATTTGTATTTATATGATATAAGATTTTTTTTTTAAAAGGATTTTGTATACTTTTATAAGCCCCTCCATTTATATAAATTTAGCTTTTTTGTTTATTTTAACTGTTAAAAACAGTAATAACATACTGTATATCACAATATTCCAATCTCTTACCACAAAATAATTTTGATTAAAAATATTACATTTGGGCACAATTTAAAATGAAATTACTTTTTTAATCCTGAAAATACTTATGATATGACATACAATATTTAAATAAGCATTCTCTATATGTCGATCCACTCTAATTGTTCAGCTATCAGAACCCACTTGATATTTGTCTTGGATAAAATCAGCATCATATGTGCATTCAAAATCTGCTAATTATATGTGAAAAAAAAAGAAATAAAATCACTTCTAATGATAAGAATAGCACTTAAAATCACTTCTAATGATAAGAATAGCACTTAATCATTTTAGACATATTCTTTCAGATTTTATTAACAGATATGTTATAGTGATGATATTAGAATTGTTAGCACATGACTGTGAATAACAGGAAACAAAAGACTGAACAATTCTAAGATGGTGTCATTTAATGAGACCATCTTTAGTGCTTACAATCGTTATTTTAGTAAAGCTCAAACTTCCCAATAAAATATTGAACTCTTCCACTCTTTTTTGTTATTTTTAACCACACAAACTATACAACTTTTCGTAGTTTGTTGTTAGCACAAAATAATTTTAAAACTGGTCAAGAAGGTAGAAGACATATCATTTTGCAATTTAGCTTTAGGTTTCATTGATGCTGAGAAAAAACCCAAGTTATGTTCAGCAACATCCCACGAGCATAGCGGTACCCCAAATGCATAGGTTTTTATGTTTTATGTAGGGACAAAATGCTTCTTTAGAGAGAAGAACATTTGGACTATTTTCTAGGATGTAATAGTACAAGTTCATGAAGAGGTTACTCAACATTTAAATGCTTTTAACACAGTAAAACACAACAGAGTTTTACATAGTTGCAAATTGGACTAAATGGGAATATGTTATACCTAAAAGTGCATGGTGCTAAGTAATTATAAGACATTTGCAAATGTCAAAAATGATTCGGACACATTTTTCAGTTTGTTTTTGGCCCATTACAGAAGAAAATGGAAAATATAGAAGATGAAGAAGAAGAAAATGAAGGGAATGGAGATGCAGAAGAAGATGCGGAGGAAGATACAGAAGTGGAAGTGGTTGACAGAAGTGGAAGTGATCAGCAAATAAGGTAGGAAACGATTTAGAGAGTGTGAGAGAGAGTGAACAAGAATGAGAGTGTGAGAAAGTGTGAGTGAATGTGGACTCACGAATGTCATACACACATTCTGAGCTTTTAGCTTGGTTTTCATCTGATTCATAGAGGGGGGGAGGCTGGCCTTGTTTTTCGGGAACTCAATTGAATTGCCAAATTTACGAATTTGCAATTCATACGAATCTGAATGCACATCTGATCTTATGGAGATAGCCAATGAGTAGGTAAACATCATATTCTATATCAGAAATAGAGAGTAATGTGAAATATATGCATTATATTGTTGGAACAAATACGAGATGATTTAGGTTAAAGAGGAGAAAGGAAGGGCCCTTTCTAAACAATTTGGAACTGGCATGGAGAGAGACAGGCACGCAGCAGGGTCACGTTATGTCATGTGACCCAGTAATGAAACCGATGCTGCTTGCACCATGTGCGAGCAGCACACCAAAACCTGCAGGAGAGGAAAGGAGGTACATGAAGGGAGTATTGATGTAAGCATGGATGTCTATGTATAGGTGAATGTGATCATGCATGTCTATGTATAAGTATATGTAAGCATGGATGTCTATGTATAAATGTATGTGATCATGCATGTCCCTGTACAAGCACATGTGAGAATGGATGTGTATGTGGTGATGCGTTTCTATGTATAAGTGTATGTGACCATAGATGTGGATGTATAGGTTGTGTGAGCATGGATTTGGATGTATAAATCTATGTGGGCATGGATGTGGATATGTAGGTGTAAGTGTGTGTGAATAGATGTGTATGTGGCCATGCATTTCTACGTATAAGTGTATGTGACCATGTGGATGTATAAATGTGTGTGAGCATGGATGTGCAAGTGCTATGAGATGGGTTGTGTGTTAGCATGAGTGTGTATATGTGTGTTAGTGTTTATGAGTAAGTGTGTGTGTTAGCCTGTGTAAATTTGTGTAAATGTGTTTACATACATGTGCTATAGTGTATGTTGCAGGGGGCAAGGGCCAATGATGGCACATACAAACTGTGGAGGCAAAGATGGCACAGATAAGCTGTTTCATGGCACTGACAAGCCGGAGCAAAGATGTCAGAGGCAGGATGTTTAGGGGCGCTTATAAGCTGCTTGAGGCAATGGTTTTCACAAGCTGTTTGGGGGAAAGGTGGCACTTAATAGAAATTAATAAAATTCCAGTGTAGAAATTAATAAAATTCCAGTATCTTTAATAAATGACAAAGACCTTACAAAAGCACATAGTTAAATTGATGAATTAATATTAATTAATCAATGGTGCATGAAATTGACAGTAAAACAATTGGGCAAAGTCTATTGTTTCTGGAATTCTGCACCAGGGCCAAGACTAGGGTAACTGATGCCTGGGTGCAAGAATTGTTTGCACCTTCAGGTGGGGATGGCTATACTGCTAACTCCTCCTATTAACAAACATAACAGCTTTGCCCACAAACAACCTACCAGTGACATCTTTGCGCCCAAGTGGCTTGTTTGTGCTTCCTTTCGCCCAGTTTGTCAATGCCCTCTTTGCCTCAGACCAACTTGTTTGTTCCACTATTGCCGCCAAAAAGCTTGCTAGTGCCGTCTTTGTCCCCAAACAGTTTGTCAGTCCCATCTTTAAAGCACAACATGCTTGTCAGTATCAGCTTTCTGTCTGAATAGCTTGTCAGTACCATCTTTGTCCCCAAACAGCATTAACCTAAATATCAGAGGCATCCGGCGTTCGGACTTTAAGGAGGACGCTGAGACTTTTTGGAGCAGCAGGGGAAAAAAGAACATGGAACAAGAGGGTACAAGAGAAGAAGTGGAGCTGTGCGACAAGGAAAGAGGGACAAGGAAATGGCCGGTGAAGAACGTAGGGTGATACTCTGAGATAGCGTGAAGGAACATGAATGAGAGTGTGAGAAAGAGTGTGAGAGAGCATGAGTGAAAAAACCAGTGAAATTCAACTTGTCATTTTGAGCTCTTTGCTTAGTTTTTGTTTGTTTTGCTGGGGGTCCCACCTCATTTTGGAGAGTTGTATGCATTTTATGAACTTAGCTAATTTTGTTAAAAATAAAATTTGGGCAAATGCAGAAGTGTAGATATAAATTATATTAAAAAATAATAGTAAAACAGATTTTTCCAAACCCAGTGATTTATTCACATTTTGTTCTGGTCTGGTCTGGCCTGAGCAATTGTTTTGCATGAGCTTGGACATTAGTGAGTCTGACATATGTGCTACAACATAAATCACATTAATATATAGATACATACGAGATAACTACACCATTTTGCAGAAGTGCTCCGGGAGGCCTGGTTCACGGAGAAACCGGACAAACATAGAAGAAAGAATACAGAAGAAGGAAGACCGAAGAATGAGAAGTTGCCTTAGAAGAAGCTGAGCTGTTAGAAAGAAGACGGGAATGCTGGAATGGTTGGTGGAGAATATAGGGAGCCGGCAAAGAACACTCGTGCTGTGTGCCTTCGTAGGTGTGGCATCATCCTGCACAGATACTGTATATAGAACAAAGAAACATTTTAAAAACTGATCAGGGAATCAAACAGTTGCACAGAGTTAAATATTAATTATAAGCAATGTTTATGTTACTATTTTTGTGACAGGTCCACTTTAAGTATAGTTGGTTCTTCATGTCACTCTCCATTCTCTTTGCCACTTCCATCAATACCACTTAGGCACATGCTATTTTAATAATCTCAATAGAGCTTGTGACAGGCTCCAACTAAAATATTTGAACGACTGCCAATCAGAGTTCTACAGACGCTTTGTACAAACCATTGCTTGCCCATGATATGCGAAACAGCTTTCTTTTTAAAGATAAAGTAGCAATAAGAATGCCTGATTAGAACCCACTAAAGAAAAAAATAAAACAATTATGCAAAGTTTCTCTTTGCTTGCATAAAGCATCTTATGAGGCAGAAGCAGAAAAATGAATCAATTTTATATTAATTATATTAGCCCAAATTCATAAACAGCAGGTTTGGAGCACAGTGGTATGTGGGACAATCAGCTTCCATTGCTCCTTAGTTAGATCTGTGCCCCAAAGTGATCAGTGTGATGTCATATAGTTTTATTACCATAATTGCAGGACAAACATTGAGATTGAGATCATATTGTTGTGAGATCATATTTTTGCTCACTTGTACTTGTGCCTGATATGGCTTTAACTCTGACCAAACCATTCCACTGAATATCCCTGCGACACTCAAATATTTAAAGGTTTTAACATTTTTTTTTATATGGAATGAAATTATAGGTACTAATTGAGCTTAAACATTTTGTAATGAATCCTATTTTTCTTATAAACATTGTAACCAACACAAATATGGTAATTTATAAGAAAAATATGAACTAGTATTTTGGGAACCATATAATCATGTAAGCGCATTTTAAACATTTCCAATAGTCTTAAAATTTCACTGAACATATGTTGGAACAGATAGTTATAAAATACATTTGAACAAATATTAATATTTGTTGTACTGTGTACCGTGAAAATAAATTATCTTCTTTTAACAGCAACAAGATAAATTATTCTACAACTAAAAAAACTCACAATAAGCGTTAACCATAAAGAGCAGAATAAAATTGTTTTGGAAAATACTATCTTAATGCAATGCCAACTGGCAGGTTTTAAAAATACACTTGAGATGTCCTTTATTTATTTTTACTGTTCTTCTCTGTCAGATGGACCCAAGGATTTCTCTTTTTTTTTACTAAGATTTATTTATATTACAGTTATTATGCATTTAAGTATATGTTGTAGGACTTGCAATACTGACAGATCAATTGAACACAGATGGCATTTTCAGAGATGGATGATGCAGTGTCCTCATGGCATGCAGACTCAGATTCAGGATAATTCTGGTTGGTCCAGTTTTTCCTAAATGCTGGCATTTAGCATTTCTATAATTAAATGGCAACTATCACAAGCCTAATTCTTACACCTATATATTGTTCCTTTTAGTTAATTAATATACTTCTGTGCAGTATATGGTATCTGCATCTTGTTGCCACAGCGCATGAATTACATATATTAAATGGCTCCCTCACTGTTATTTTAGAGAAACTGTAAGGTTGTAAATATTCTCGAGCACTAAAGATCCATGTGTGTTCAGACGGACTTTTCATTAAATAGCCAGGCAATGTATACAAATCTCACTCAACTACAGTAAGTCTGGACTAGCCATCTGGTACATTAGGCAAATGCAGGTGGGTCAGGGTCCAACAGGGCTGTATACATACCGATACTGCCTCTCCAGCAGCAGATTATGACCTGCATTGGATGGGCACACTCTACGAGGGTATCCATCATTGACTGTTTGTAGCCTTAAAGTGCCTGTTACTAACTAAAAAAATATTAAATAAATAATGATAACAACAGTGATAGATGAGTTTAAAGATAAGCTAAAGTAAATCTTAATATTGTGAGTAAGCAGGAAATGATCTTACAAATAATTAATAAAAAAAGAAAGTACCAGCGAGGTCTACCTTATGCTACAGTTTCCGATAAACATTATAATAAACACTCAATACCAAAGTTACATTTACATAATAAATAATTATCACTCAGCCAAATGTTTCTCTACTTTCTTTACAAGACATGTGTGCTTCTCTTACACTGCTACCTTGGGATGTTGAATGTTGGGATAGGACCTCATTCCCTAAACCCATGATGCTAAGGTTATATAGAATGTAGGATGAACTCTGTATTTAGAAGCCGCCAATATGTCAGCAGTCAAGTGACAATTAAATTACGCTAAAAAAAACAATACAAATTCAGTTATGTTGCATCTACAAATGAGTGAGTTATATTTTAGTTGCAAAGCTCTATATCTGGCTTACCCACAGGGGCTTTATATCTAAAAGTAGTTATATATAAATTAAGTAGAATTTATAAGTTATATAATGTATATGTATATGAAATGTATTTTACACTTATATGTGAGAATTGTATTTTCATGCTTGGAAAAGGTGAAGTAATCCTGGTTATACCTAAATAATAAATGAAGATTAGCAATAAAGGGTAATGCTTGATTGTAGCATATGGATCATTTGACATGATGCATATGTTAAAAGTATGATTTCCTAAGTTTATTGCATGGATCATATTTTAGATTTGATATAAGGAAGTTATACCTTACCGAGAGTGTTAAAAGAGCCTGCCATCAAAGACAAGAACAGTAAGATAATTTAAACATGAATAGGATAAGAATAAAGCTATCCTGAAACTAAGACAAGGCCAAGGATTGATAAAAACCATCAGGAAAATTGGACAGAGTAGGTCAGCCAAATGGTACTTATCTGCAGTCAAATTCAATGTTTCTATGTGTCAATAAAAATAAATTCCCATACATTAAGTTATGCCTTAGTATTGTTTTACTCTGTAAATCATATAGTAGTGTTTTATGCTGGATCACACTCAGCATTGTTATTGCTATAAGGTGAATTTGTAAAAACCTGGATCGGCTTTATGTAATGGTAATGATTTCTCTTTGACTACTGCTTCCTCGGCTCCAGTGACAGGGTCAGACTGGGTGAATAACTCTGGGCTCTGTAGTCTTGTATCGTGTACTGAAAGTGCCTGAAGGCTTGCCTTTGGCATTTTTTTTTTGCTTATTGACCTGTTTAAAGTTAAAAGTCCAAAAGAATATGACAATCCATGAAAGCTGAAAGTTAATTACAAATGTAACATAATGAGTTATAAGCTGCAGTCTCTTGCATAGCTATTCGGAGTGCTGCATCGCTGTATTATTAATTAGAGTTAAAATGGGTACAATTCTGTGGTAGCTTTTTAATCTTATTGTCACCTTCAGTCAATGTGACATCACCACCATACACTAGAGAGTTTAGATGTCTGTTCAGAAATGCTGCCTCTAATTATATTAACAGTTGTGATGTTTATATGGTGGGATCAAATTAGGACAGTACCCCCAACGACCTACCTCAAATAGGGACTCCTATTGTCCTCACCTCTGTTGAAGGATGTTCTACTTGAGGGAAGAGAGCCACAAAGTCTGTGCTCTGATCTCCCTTAACTTGCCCAGTAAGTAGAGCTGCACAGTGGAACCCAATTACTTGCCATTGGTAATGTGGCAGAGGTGCTGGCACAGCTAGAAATTCCTTATTATCCATGAAAACAGCTAAGTGACACTGAACCTTGAACTGTATACATATTGGTTCAGTGATTATTCTCTTTTCCTGTGAATAGTGTACCCATGTAAACTATATATTTTTTTCAAGGAGAGCTAGAGCTTTATTTTGATACCATAGTTGGATGATTAGCTGAAAATTTAAAAATTTAGTAAAAGCTAGCGAAAATTAGAAAAAAAACAAAATTTATTTAACATTTTCCCTCTGAATCCTCACAAAATTAGGTAAAGTGATGGAAAATCCCCTCAAGTTTATGAATTCAGGTGTCCTGATTTCAGAAATACCTAATTTATACAGATTTTTCCAGACTTTCCCAGCACCAGGGAGCATACTATAAGGTGTACAATTTTGTATAATTTTTATGCCTATGGCTTAACGGGTTGGGGGTTGTGAACGGGGACAGGAGGGTTATACTGGCTAGATGTTATGCTAGGGCAATGGGATGTAAGGTTTTTAATTATTTTTTTATTATCTTTTTTATATATTTTAAAATTTATTTTTATTTTTATTTTTTTATTTTTTTTACACAAAAAAATGGTTTAGAGGTCCTCTTATTGACCTCTCCTTGAACGAGTGGGCATGTGATGTCACAATGAATCACAGCTCACATTATTAATTTTTATTTATTGTTATTTTATATATTATTTTTAATATTTTTTAATATTTTTTAAATGACTAACCGTTTTTTTTCTCAGCTTTTCTGTTTCTGTACGGGAGGGGGGGTGAGAGACATGGTTTCTCACTCCCCTCCCCGCAAGCCCCCTGCACCGATCACACTGTGATCTCTATGCAGGTCCTCACAGACGTGCATAGAGATCGCAGCGTCTGTGCCTCTTCGGAGGGCAGGATATCCCCGGTACGTCTATAGGGGATTGAAGGGGTTAATATTGATTGGACCCTGGGCAAGCATTTGCTTGGGGCCCCCACATACTCCTTGGCGTACAATCAAGTACTTGCCGCACTGACTTTACAGATTAGGAGGAGACTGTCAGTGTGCCCCCCCACACACACACACACAAGCAGGTCAGAGGTACGCAATACTATGCAAATCGCATAGCAAATGGATGGTGCAGTTCCAGCAAGTGACCAGAAATGGATGTGCGAGCCTTGATCAGGGCTTTAGGTGTTCAGGTACCCTGTGAAGGTGACCCCCCCCATGTCATAACCCCCAGAGTCCCATTGACCCCTCTTTCACTGTACCACACTTTACTTTTCCTCCCTCATGTCGTTATAGATATAGATCAAATAAACAAACCATGTCTTTGCCGTTACAAGCAGATGAAACATACAAACCCAGCCTTGCAGATATAGAGCAAGTGAAAAATTGCAAGCAAACTCAACATAGAAGGTATAGATCAAAGAAATAATGCATGTTAACGCTAAATTGCAGACATAGATCACAGGTCGTACACCCCAATCGCCAGCCCTGGCACCCAGGTTGCATTCGCAGGGCCTGCCTTGCATCCAAATTGGAGGCATAGGACTTGTCATCTTTCCTTTAAAAAGCCTCTTTGTAGCATATTTTCCCCAAACAGCCTGCCTGTGGCATCTTTGGCTCCAAACAGCCTGCCTTTGGCATCTTTACCCCTTACCTCAACTGCAGATTTGTCTGTGCCGCCTGCAGACAAGGGCCCACTGCTTATGTCTTGGTTGCTGCCACACTGTGCAAACAACTTCTGTTCTTTACCCACGGAAGACATGAACACAACAGGGTCATGTGACGTAACATAATGCGGCTCTACTGGGTTATTATATCCCCTGTGCGGGATAAGACAAGCGGGTAAGCAGTGAGTCCCTGCGGAAGTGATCGTGACCTCTGCTCTGCTGTAGACTTAAGGGGCACCTACTATGCCCCCCCCAGGAATGACAGGGCAGCTGCCCCTTTTGCCCCACCTTAAAGAGGGCCCTGAGAAGTGATGGTTGCTAATAGAGGGCCAGTAGAAGTATGTCTATGAAAATATTCCATTAATTTCAGCGTTTTCCAGCTACAATAGTCATTTACAATATTAACAATGTCTGCATGTCTGTGACCCCAAATGTTAGTGTATATATATACTGTGTATGACTACGATCATATATATTTATTCTGACAGGAGGAAACCCTTTTAGTAAACCTGCAGCATTATTTTCCAGGAAATGCTTTCCTTTTCAATGATTTCATGGAAATTACCACAGAAGCATGTGAAGCGGCCTGATTTTTGCAATAAGTCCCAAGAACACATTTTGTTATTGTTTTTACTCATTTCTAGAGAATATCACTTTTTAATGATTTATAGGTTTTAACCCTCCAATTTAGTGAACCAACGCAAATATATAAGGAATCACTTTTACTGTTTTCTCTCTCTCTCTCTTTTTTTTATAGTAAGACCACTGCCTTTATCATCTGACTGTATCCATGCATGTGATTTAACCGACGATATACCAAGTTCTATAGGGACCTCTATTAATAACATAACTGGTAAATCATTGGTTGGGTTAAATTATTAGTTATTTCCAAAACAAATAGCATTTTCCTGGTGATTTGACCATTCCATTGGTTGCTACGGTGATATGATCCCTATTTACTCCAGTATTCCTATTTATTTTGTACATAACTGCATTGTCCCTCTTAAAGACTAAACAAGCACACATTTGAGAAGAAGCATAAGCCTAGTACATATATTATAGTATAAACAATATGGAAGCCCACGGGGGCCAGAATGGATTAGAGTGGGCCCTGACAGAGTGACTAACGCAGGAATTGTGGATTTTAGGGGAGGAGTTTTGGTCGGAGGATATTTAAGTTTGGTGATCACAGGGGTAAGGATCCATTTTGTTTAACCTTACCTGATGTTGTTTGTCTCACCCTCCCTCCCCTTATATGGTTGAGTTTATGAAGTGGTGTTGCTGCATTCGTCACAGTCGTGGGCGGTAGCTTGCCAGGTATCCAAGGGGTTAATTATGATCATTGGTGGTCATAACCGGTGGGAGGTTCCTTGCAAGGAGTGGTGCTTGGAACCTCAGGTCCGGGTTGGGGCATGCTGGCATGTCCCCTCCCAAAATTGGTGTCATCTATGTTTATTATTTCAGGTTTTACAGGACAATGACTGTTAAATAAAACGGCTGTGGCCTTTTCAAACCCATCTTGTGTGTTGGTGTTTTATCTAATTGAGCAACTGAGCTGTGCCTGGCCCGTGAGTTGAAGCTACATCTGTCAATGGCCATAGAGTGTGACAACATGCCAACGCTTATGCTTTAAAAAGGGGTTTCTGAAGAGTAATTGCAGGGCTCACACTGATATCTTGCTTTGTTGTATGTACATATAGGTCAGTTCAGAAGCACCCTCAACATCTATACTTATATGCTTGTTAGTGTGTGTTTTTCCTCTTGTCTTGTATTTTATGTGTATCTTTAATTATGTATTTTGGCTTAACACCCCTCATACCACACCAATAACTCTTCTGGGGTTATTCCCGATTTGCATTGCTCTGTGTCTATCAAAAGTGGTGCAAGGAAGGAAAAGCAGTAAACCAGGGACAGGGACATGAGAGGCCAAGGCTCATTGATACACGTGGAGGGTGAAGGCTGGCCCATGCAAAAACTGCTGAAAAAATGAATGCTGGCTCTGAAAAAAAGGTGTCAGTGCATAGCAGTTTGTTGAACAGACCAGTCATAGCCCATGTTGACCTCTGTCCACTGCTGAAGCACCTACATGGGCATGTGGGCATAAGAACCGGACCAAGGAGCAATGAAAGAAGGTAGCCTGGCCTGATTTATCACTTTTCTTATACATGACGTGGGGGGCCGTGTGCATCACTTACCTGGAGAAAACATTGCACCAGGATGCATCTATGGAGACCCCACCTCACAACTTACAGGACTTAAAAGATCTGCCGCTAACGTCTTGGTGACAGATACCACAGCACACCTTCAGAGGTCTAGTGGAGTCAATGCCTCAACAGGTTAGGATTGTTTTGGCGGCATTGTTTTGACCTACATAATATCAGGCAGATGGTCTTAATTTTATGGCTGATCAGTGTATATGTTATGTACTATTATCTATTTCTTACAATGCAAAAAATAATGTACAAATGTAAATTATAAGAAGATTTCTGTAGGTGGAATATATTCCTTACCTGAGTATAGTATGTGTAAGGGAAACATAAAAGATAGACAATTTCTATTTTCAGTTACATTCAAAATATAAGTATTCCAAGTAATAATGTCAAGCAATCATCATAATTTGTAGTCTATGTCCTTTTTGCTGTTTTCTTTCAAGCAGCAAATTAACTAAAAATCAATACATTTTAGAAAAGAAGTTATTATTCATTGTAATGTTAGCATTTATTCCTAAACTATGCACGGAGCTTCTGTACATGCATTACTTGTTACTATACAAAAGAAAGACACCAGAATTGTTATACCTAGAAACAAAGCCTAAATAAATGATGATCATTCTTAGCCAGCTCTTTCTGCAATTTGCCTTTTAGAAAGTGTAGTTAACTGAAATATTGATGATTATTAACACCTTATTGTATTGCATTTAAAAAAAAAAAAAAAAAAAAGAAGCAATGATTGTGGGGTATATGCTTGGAACTAAGAGAAGCATTGTCAGTAGAGTATGGATAAAATTTTTAGAATGAGTAGAAATAATAAACCACACTCCTCCACCTTATACAACCCCTTAAAATGGCATTGCTTTGGGCAAGATCCTTATCTGCTTAAAAAAAACAATCAGGTACATACTTCTAAGTAGGGACATTTTTAATAAATGGATTGATGATGCTTTGTTGTACACCTAGTAGGTTAAGGAGACAGCAGCCTGTTTGCATTAAGTGATCAGGTTTTCCAGTGTACCGCTGCTCAATGGGCCAGTTACTAGGGAGATCTCTGATGTCCCCAGGCAGCTGATGGACACTATGGGGGACTGTGCCATAGCATGTTGTTCCTTGGTATTTCTCACCCTTGACAGGAAGAATAAGGATGGCAGCCATAAAGGGGTCTGCTGGAGGCATTTGTCTAGGCCTAGGCTAGGGGAACAAAGATACAATGTAAATATGTAGCTTAACACCAGTAATTACATTATAGCTAAAGCAGTAGAAGCAAACACATTCAAAGTTTGAATATCTTCTAAAATAGTAGATACACTAATAGACTAGTTGGTTGCAATTTGTAGTCAAGGCAGCAAAAATGTATCACAAATCCAGTCAGATCTCATGAAGCAAGCAACAAATGAAGGAGAAATCCTTAGTGGGCACTAGTCCTTGCATACGATCAAAGAAACACCCAAAGTAGACCTGTCTCTTCTATAGAGTGGACCTAGGCAGTAGTCTAGGGGTGGTGGAATATACTGCTATTAGATTCTCTGCTAAGTTAGCCGGCAAGCGCATGCAGGGCAGGAATGCTAGAGACATAGTTACCCTCGGGTTGAAAAACCCAAGGCTGGACCTGCCTATAAGCATAGTCTGCTGAGAGTGAGCTTCCTTTCAGAGCCAGTTCTAATTTAAGTGAGTTAGACTTTAACAGTTTCCCCAATTAGAAATAACAGAAATCATTATACTTAAGAATAATATATTACAAACATCTCTGTAGCATCCCTACTAAACTGAACTAAAGATGGTCTGCCTGGGATCTCTTTAAAATGGTTTGTTTTAAAGGTACACTAAGAAAAGGTGCCCACCACAGTTTGCTTTTCTGCTGTCTCTCTGGTCGTTAGCAGAGGTGAAGAGTTCAATACTGTAGAATTGTAGAATTATTTGAGCTCTCCCGAAATATCACATTGTTGTCAAATTCTACATTACCTAATTCCTGTACATAAACATAAGCTGCAAAGGATCACTACTGTTTAGTAGATACGGCCAATTGGCTGATTTGCTAAAGATCCCTGTCACATCAATTGGTTTTTACATTATTCATGGACATAATCATTTGATCAATAAAAATGATAAATCTAGTATTTTTACAAAACAATAAAATATAAAAATCATTTCAAAAAGTATGTAGCGTGCTTTGTTGCAAGGAAATCCCTTATTATATTTGAGCAGTCCCTCGATCTGACACTTTATATTTCAAATTTATATAATGTTATAAACAGTTTAGATGGATAGCTGGATAATCATCATTTTTTTCCTGTTGTTTCATTCTTACAAAGCTGCAGAGCACCTGTGATCGCCTGACAGATATTATTACTGCAAAAAATATGTGGCAATGTTTCCCCAGAGGAAGTAGGTGGAACATACCTGAACAACATTGCCAAAGAAAATATGTTTCTGTTGCCAAGAGGCATTGTTCTGTCAGTCTAGAAGAAGTAAGATCACCATGATGGATACAGGTCACTAGTTCTGGAAAAGATGCCATATCTACCAATAATCTCAACAGATGTTGGACTCTACATGCTTCATCGAACTGAGTAGAGTATTTATAGTATACATAGGAAAAACCCAACTATCTCCCCAAGCAATATAGACATATCTGAGAGCCTGAGTTATTTGCCAGAGAGTATGATATCATTGTCATTAAAAGGAAAATATCACAGCCATACTTGTGCTGTTCGTCAGTTTACCGTATTTGCTCGATTATAAGACGACCCTGATTATAAGACGACCCCCCAAAATCTGAATATTAACTTAGGAAAAAAAAGAAAAAGCCTGAATATAAGACGACCCCAAAGGAAAAAAGTTTTACCAGTAAATGTTAATTCATGTAAACTATTTTTTTTAATAAAAGCTATGATTGAGAAAATATTTTTTGTTTTTATTTCCTTGTATTTTCCAACCTGTCCCCCAGTTACGCACATCTGCCCCCAGGCTTGCCACTCCAATATGG